>JAJIBD010006369.1:15000-37106 GCA_021461705.1 Cryptotis parvus | reverse complement strand
ATATCCATTGATCTATCTAGATGTATGATGTACTGTGTATGTTTGTGTTTAATAAGAATATACAAAGAATTGTCTTACATTATTGTGAAGGCTATACTACAAAACTGGAGGTTAAATAGTCTAGAAGTTTCAGCAGGAATTCATTCTTTAGTTTTAAGCAAATTATTTTTTCTAGGGATAATTTTTTGTTCATATGTTTTTCAACTGAATAGATAAGGCCCGTTCATGTTTCTGAGGGTAATCTCCTTTATTTTTTTGTACATTCACAAAGTACTTCACAGAAAGATCTAATTATTAATATTAATTTAAACATTAATTTAAATAGTAAATAATATAAATCTGTCACTGTATCACTGTCTTCCCGGTTCATCATCGATTTGCTCGAGGCAGGCACCAGTAACATCTCCATATGACCTGTCTCATTCAAGTAGAGCCCAAGAGCACCTGCTTGCTCCAGGGAACATAAAGAGCCTCAAATCATTCCATCATGTCATGGGAGTGAGGTCTATAATTGTTACTGGTATCCTGGCATATCAAGTATGACACGGGTAGCTTGCCAGGCTCTGCCATGCGGGTAGCATACTCTTGTAGTCATCTCAAAATCCAGCATTATTGAGGAACCGCGGGCTGCAAGCAACCGCGTGAGCTGGGCTGTGATAGGCTGGTCTGCTGGGTGGAGTTGTGACGAGGGGGAAGTCCGGATGTGGAAAATGGAGGTCCCTCATGGAGTGGGGGGGGGGTCGTCTGGCTTGTTGTAAGGCTCTAGTGGGGTGGCGGGCCAGGAGTAGAACCTGCCATCCCCTCCCGGACGCCTCATGAGCGTCTGGGGCACAGTGAGAGCCAGTAGCAGCTCTGCCCCATGTCTGTCTCTGGATCAGCATATCTGGGCCGGATTAAAAAAAGACTGCAGCAGGGTGGATCTCTATGAGCCGGGCTCAATATAAATCTAATTAATTTAAATTATATCTTAATCTTTGCTTGAATAATTTTTAGATATTTTGATATAAATTACATATAGAATTAATCAGCAAATCCTTTTTTGTGAGTTAAATTCTATATTATTTTATCTACATTCACGTTTTCTGTCTTATATATTAGAAAATAGGATTACAACTAATGTGATCAAACTATAGTATTAGTTATTTTAATTACTCATGCATTGACCTCAAAAACTCAGAAACTTAAAACTTATACAAGAAATTTAACTTAATTGAATATTTTATTTGACAAAAGTCCACTATTTACATTTCAAATGAAAAATAGATTTTGTTGTTATAAAAAACAAATGAGATTGTTCAATATTTTATGCTTCCCTTCTTTTTACCTGATATTTTAAAATTAACAATGCAACTATAATTTTTTGCATTTTAAATGTTATAGCAAATGCAAATGTAGTGTGTCCTTATTATTAAATGTCCTTATACTACTCTAAGTATTATTAAATTGAAGGAGCGGTTTGGTAAAGAAATCACCAACGATCCATTATTTTTTAGGCCTTTAAATTAGAAACTTTGCTAATTAGATTTGTGTATTTTTAATTAGAGTGTAGATATATAAATCATTCCTAGCAAAAATCACTTTACTAAAATTAATTTTCCTGAAGAAAACTGCAGACAATGTGCCCTGTGCATGCTCTGAAAGTCACAGAGTATTAACTAAAAGGAAACGATGCTGAATATTTGAACATCTTTTAAATTTTATTGAAGTTTTGCAATAATAATTTGACTTTATTTTATTTTTATTTATTTATTTGTTTATTTTGCTTTTTTGGTCACACCCAGCAATGCTCATGGGTTACTCCTGGCTCTGCACTCAGGAATTACTCCTGGTGGTGCTGTGGGGACCTAATGGAATGCTGGGGATCCAACCCGGCTGGCACAGGCTGGCCGCATGCAAGGCAAACATGCTACCTGCTGGACTATCGCTCCAGCCCCAATAATTTGACTTGAATATTGGTAAATTCTAGTTTAACAAACTCTGGATTTGGAACATTTTACTAGGATTTCAGAAAAGAATTTCTTTATTTATCTACAAGTATCTGATTTTAGCCAAGCAAATGATGTAGGAATATTCTCTAGCCTCTCTTGCAGTTAAGGTGACATAGTGAATAAGTTCTTCTGTGTATATTGGGAACAACGTGGGGTTTTTTACAAGTGTGCTTGGCAGTGTCAGCCTATCTTTTTCTACTCCCCTGAATGAATGTGTATTATCCTAGGACTCAGATCCAATAATAGGACTGAGATATAAAAAATTGTAAACATAAAGATTGCAAACATTGAACTGAATTTACTGAAAAGACCCATCGACAGTCCTTGATTACCACCTTCCCTAAATAGGTGAATTAACTATGAATACAAGACAACAGTACTTGGACATGCATAGATAGCATTTTGCTAAATTTCCTAAGAAAGTACCTACGTAGTTTCTGAGTTCACTGTTGCAAATGACTATACATTGGTGATTTAGAATAACAAAAATTTTATTTTACAAAGCATAGCTTCAAAACCAGACCCTCTCCCCCTCCCTTTTTTTTCCTTCGGTCCCTGCAGACAGAGTTACCCACTTTGAAAAACAGTTCAATACACTTTCAAGGGAAGATTTTTTTTGCTTATTTGGAATTTTCTGGTGTCTGTTAGCTTTTTTCTAATTGCATTACTCTATTTCAGCCTCCACCTGAACATGGCCTTCTTTTCTTCTCACAGATCTCAACCACTTTATTTTTTAAAGGAATTCTTATTATAGGATTTAGGTCATGCTCCAATAATCCAAGAAAGTCTCATTTCAGAATCCATAGTTTATCACATGTGTAAAGGATCTTTCTTTTAGTTTGTAAAATAAGGTCATTTAGAGTTTGTCACTTGTCACTTGTGTTCCTGTTGATCATTGAACAGGATCGAGCTGTTGATTGAGTGGGAGCCAATAACATCTCCATCTCCATTCATTGGGAATGAGGTTCAGTATTGTTACTGTTTTTGGCATATTGAATTCACCACAGGTAGCTTGCCAGGCTCTGCCATGGATCTGGGTTCTGGTGCTCAAATGTGGATATATATCACTAAGAGACAAATAACCTCTCCCCATGTAGTTCATATACACCTTTAAAAGAATGAATGGGATAATATACATTTTCTTCATTTTGTAGTTATCTTAATTTATTATTTGATTCAAGCATTCAATAAATAATGCATATGTTTTAACAAATGAAACTGTGTAATGTTGCATACCAGCAACAAGTACTTATAACCTGTTATTTAATTGGAATTTAAAGCTATCATTTGTGATCCCAGAGTGCCAAAAAATGATAAAATTACAGAAATATTTCAAAATTTCTGTTTTTCTATTTCAATGTGAAGTATTTCTGTAAAAAAAAACTGAGGGGCCAGAGCGATAGCCCAGCGGATAGGGCGTTTGCCTTGCACGCCGGCGCCCATGCCAGCCAGGATTCGATTCCCGGCATCCCATATGGTCCCCCGAGCACCGCCAGGAGTGATTCCTGAGTGCAGAGCCAGGAGAAACTCCTGAGCATTGCCGGGTGTAACCCAAAAAAGCAAAAAAAAAAAAAAAAAAAGAAACAAACAAATAAAAGAAACTGAAAGGTCAGAGAGCTCACTTGATTATCACTGTAATTGATATAAAAACGGACTCTTTCAGCAATTGTTTTAGCTGGAGCGTGACCCTAATAACAGCTGATGGAAAGACAGTCAAAGAAATTTCCAAAGAGGATTTTATTAGTAGAGAGAGAGAGAGAAATGTGTCTTTCTGCAATTTTAAAAGAAGAATCTTTTTAAATTGAGTATCTTGTCATCCATGCAAGACATACGGATGACAGGCTATGTTTTCTATCTTATATCAGATTTCTCTAATTCCCTCAAATAGATTTTCTAACTTGAACTATCCTATATGAAAGGCCTCAGAGAAAATTTAGTGAATATTACACTTGATCACTTGATCACTTGATCACTTGAATCCCGTTATTCATCGATTTGCTCGAGCGGGCGCCAGTAATATTTCCATTGGACCCTATCACGTGCCAATGTAGCCCAATGGCATCTGGTTGATTGAGGTATATGAAGAGCCTCAAACCGTTCCTTCAGGGTCTTAACAAGGAAGTTTGACCATTTTGTAGGTGGGCGGCCACGAGATCTTCTAACATCCCGTGGGATCCAGTCGGTAATGGCTCTAGTCCAGCGGTTGTCTCCAAATCGCATTACATGTCCAGTCCATCTGATTTTCGAAGCCTTAGCAAACAAGACAGCATCCCTGATTCTGGAATAGCAACGGAGGTCAGAACTCCGGATTCCTTCACTCACTTGAGTGAGATGTGATATTCCAAGCATAGTGAATATTACACATATCTCGCAATTGGCAGTCATGAATGCTTGTTTTTTTTTTTTGTGTGTGTGTGTGTGTGGTGGATGGTTGGTAAAGAAATTTCTTGAGAGTTCAAGTAGTAGGAAAATTTGTTTCATCCATAAAATGTGTGATCCTGTCTGGTAAAGTTCACACGATTTTTTTTTAACTTCTGAAGTGTTAGCTTTTCTTATTTCTGAAGGAAACCAGCCTAAGAAGGATCACAGACATAACTGATAACTAAAAAATAAAATGAGTTCTTAAAGAATAAACAGCCGGAGCCTTAGCATAGCTGCTGGGGCATTTGTCTTGCAGATGGCCCATACAGGTTTGATCCTAGGTATCTCACATGTGGTTCCCCTACCATTGGCAGGAGTTCCTGAGTGTAGTCAGGAGTAACTCCTGAGCATCACAGGGGGTGAACCGGAAAGACAATAAAAGGTCCTGAATTTCAAGTCCTATTGACCTGAAATAGGTTCTCATTTATTTTTGCTTTTATGATTTCCATCAGTTTTAGTTTTTCAACAATGAAGTTCTCCAATAAGTGTGCTTGTTATAACCCTTGTCATATCAATATTTACTGCAAATAAAATGTAGATAGTTTGGAGGTAAATTCCAAACTAGATTCCTGAATCAACCAGATGCCATTGGGCTACATTGGCACGTGATAGGGTCCAATGGAAATGTTACTGGCGCCCGCCGAGCAAATCGATGAGTAACGGGATTCAAGTGATCAAGTGAAAATGTAGATATTAGCACTCTCCTGTCATCCAGATATATCTGTACCTCTGATTGAAATGAATAAGAAAAACTTGTGGGAATCCTAATAACACCTCGAAAGGAAGAACCCCATTGTGAAACAATGACCAGCCCTTATGGATTCAAATTTTAGAACTCCCTGCTGCGCATGGCGGGGATGAAGCTGATCAGAGAAAGACTTCTATAGTGCTAAAAAATGCAGAAACTTGCTCTGGGAAATGAAATGATTTTGTACAGAGAGCATGCATGGTGAACTACTTATTCCTGTATTGCTTCTGATCCCCCAATCTTGTAACTTGACAAAATGTCTATTAGTAATCCTTCTAAGTGAAAAGCTTCATAAAGTGCCCCCGTCCCACACACATATGAGGAGTAAAGAAGCAATAAGAGGTTTTATAAAAAGTAAAGAGTATGAAACTGACAAATTCCAAAGTTACAAATAATTTTAACAATGGTTTAGATTTCTCTTTCCATTTTCCGTGTGTGTGTGTGTGTATATATATATATATGTATATGTATATGTATGTATGTATGTATATTTGCCTATAGATGTTCATATAAATTTTATTAAAAGACCTTTCCCCAAAAGTATAAGTTATATATAACTGGATATAACTGGGTAAAAATCGTCTTCATTGTTTAGAGTCTCTCAAACTAAACAATGTGTATGAAGCATGATGCTATAAGCTAAAAATGCTGCATTCTTTTTGGCTAATTATTCAGTAGCATATCTTGAGTCAAAAGAAAGGGTAAATATATAGTTTATGCACGTTTAAATGAGAATATCCAACTAAATAGCAATCTAAAATGATCCATTGAGATTAGTAACATTGCAAGTTGGGAGTGATAAAAATAGACAGAACATGCATGTGTTATTTTCTACTGCTAATGATTCATTTGTGAAATGAGAGTGGTGATAATAGGATTTTCCCCAGTATAGTCTGAAGTTGTATATTCATATATAAATATAAAAAGTTGAATTTTAAAAACATTAATACACTAAAAGCAAGCAACTAAATAGAATAAGTACTGGGAGTGTTATTATTGTTAATGTTTAGAATTTTGTTTGAAAAATAAATTAAAGGGACTGGGAATAAAGTACTGGAGTTAGGGCACTTGTAAGGCAAACCTGACCATCATAGATCACTGGCACCACATGAACTCCTGAGGATCATAGGCTGTATCCAGGGAGTTCTCAGAGCACTGACTGGGTGATTCTGGTGGTCCCTGGCATCACAAATCCTAAGCTTCACTATAGACTCAGATCTCAGCATTAAACCATTGATAGTTGTACTGAAAACATAGTGGAGTCATAGATCATAGCCCTTGTGCCCCCTAACCCATTATTAGGAGGTCTAATTAGTAAGCAAACAAATAAATATTTGCAGGTATTATATGAGGATCATTTCTAAAATATAGGCATGATTCACTATATTATTATATATAATCAGCCAAGCTGGTTAGAGAAATTCCTAAATAGGCAGAAAAAATGCAGGTGAGGGAACAAACCTTGTACTATTTAAGTTGTAAATGGAATAGGTGAACATCAGAGAGCAAAATCTACTTTAACAAGTCCCCAATGTAATACTAATCTCATGCAAATACCCTGGCGTCTTTAATTTGGTCACATTGTGGACAATTGAACTGACAATTCTTAATCTGAGCTATTTAAATAAATAGATGAATTTAAATATGTCAACATAATCTATAAGTATGTGCTTGAAATATACTGTCTAAACCTCTTTCATTATCCCCTTAATATCTTTTCGTATATCAGAGAGGTTTAATTCCAATATGAGCTAACCTATTATTCAATTTTTTCAGGTATTGTGTGTATGCTGTGATATCTAAAATAACATCTACAATATAATGTTGAATACTGCTTTATTTCTTTCTAGAAATTTTATGGGCCAGATCTATACCCGGCAGAGCAGAAACCAGCTTTCCCGTTGAACCCCCCTGCATTCCATGGACAACAAGAGCAACTTCTGACCCGAGTCCACCATCACGATGGAGCCTCAGAGGAGCCCAGAGAAATCCCCACACCTTGCTGGCAGCGATCTTCACAATCCACACTCTGCAGCAGGTAAGATCTCCACCCAGCAGACTAATCCAGTCTCCAGCCCGCAGATTAATCCAGTCTCCAGCCTGGCTTGTCAGAAACCCAGCCTACAAGGACCCACCATGCAGAGACCCGCCCTTCAGAGGAGAGTATTTCAAGCGCAGGAATGCTTGAGCCTAAGACACAGGTACACCCGGCAGAGCAGAAACCAGCTTTCCCTGTTAGGGCACAGCTGCTGTGCGGCCTTGCTATTTACCTCCAAATAACTGTAAATATTCAACCCACCCCTCTGAGAGAGTCCCACAAAGTAATGAGAATATATCATCCACATGGCAGAGCCTGGAAAGAAGTCCGATGCATGTTCGATATGCCAAATCCAGTAACAGAAATGTTTATTTTCCTGACCCCAAAAGAGTCCTTAATACGACAGCAGTAAGAAAGGCAAACAAACAGTGTCTGACAAAAATTTCATGGCCATTCAAGGCTGCCAAAACGAAGGACTAAAATGACTGTCTGTACTTTCAATGCACATATACTGGCATCGGAAGCATATATTGAGGATCTGATGCTGCAAGCGAAAAAAGATCAAGTACGACATCATTGGTCTAACTGAGATGAGAAGGCGCCAGTCGCATCATGCTGTATTTGACACCAGAGAAGAATTGTTCCTTGGAACATGCGACAAAAGAGGCGTCGGTGGCGTTGGTGTCCTTGTCAACACGAACATGGCCGTAAACATTGATTCCTTTGAATGCCTAACAAACCGAATAGGATGACTAAACTTGGAGAGATGTGGCCCACTGCCAGAAATTTCTATCTTCATTGTCTATGCACCAACATTCACATACAAAGAAGACGAAATTGAGAAATTCTACATGGAATTGGAGGAGGTCTATAAAAATGATCACACCTTCTACAAGATCATAGTCCGTGATTTTAATGCCAAGATAGGACCAAGAAGATCATCTGAAGAACTCCACATCAGGACCCAGGGCCTAGAATGGAACGAACAGGGCAAGAGACTATCTGAGTTCATCATGTACACCAAGACCATTCATGGGAACTCACAGTTCCAGAAACCTGAAGAGAAACGTTGGACATGGGAATCTCCTGGCGGACAGTTCCACAATGAAATTGACCACATCATTTTCAGTCGACGGTTTTGTCTGACTCATGTAGCTATCGTCCCCAAATTCCAAACAGGATCAGACCACTGTCTCGTTCGGGCAAATTTCTACTTCCCGCAATGGGGAGAAAAGGCTGCAAAGTTTAAGAAGAGAACTCCCAGAACGACCACTAACTGGGAACTCTTTGGCACCATTGCAGCAATATGGGAAGATACCATCATTGACGACATCGATGAAGAATACAACCGACTGGTTCAGCACCTCCATGATTGTGCGAAGAATGCCGAGAGAGGGAAAGACACAAAAGGACGCCTGTCTTCAGAAACTCTTGAGCTCATTTGCCAACGTGGCAAGGCACGAGCCTCAGGAGACCAAATGCTAACGTCCAAGCTCGCTAAACAGTGCAGAGAAGCGATAAAAGAAGACCTCAAAGACAGAAGAGCAGAAATACTGGAAGATGCAGCAGAAGCCAGGAAAAGCAATTGCACTGCCCGCCTGTCCTTTGCCAACTATAAGACCAATATGACTGCCCTCCGACGCCCTGATGGATCTATCACATCTTCCAGAAAGGCAATGGAGAAGATTATGCAGGACTTCTTCTCAAATCTCTTTTGATAGCCACATCCACCTGCCCACATACCAATTTCCACAGGATGGATATGTCATTCCCAATGTTCTCCCTTCTGAAATCCAACATGCCATCTAGTCGGTAAAGAAGTGAACAGCACCAGGCCCAGAAAAAGTCAGACCCGAACACCTGAAGAATCTGCCATCAGTACTCATCAATACACTAGCTCGGCTCTTCACACGCTACCTGTCCGAATGCAAGGTGCCGCTCCCAATGGAAAACCAGCAGGACAGTTGTGCTGTTCAAGAAGGGAGACAATCACGACATCGGCAACTATTGCCCCATCTGCCTGTTGTCTGTCATCTACAAGCTGTTTATACGAGTCATCCTGAACAGGATTAGCAGAACACTAGATGAAGGACAACCATGCGAGCAAGCAGGCTTCCAGAAAGGATTCAGCACAATCGACCATATCCACACAGTAACCAATCTCATTGAGGTTTGTAGGGAATACAAGATGCCACTCTGTCTTACGTTCATTGATTTACAGAAAGTCTTTGATTCTGTGGAGACTGAAGCACTCATCGAAGCCCTAGCCAAACAGGGTGTTCAAATCCAATACATCAAGATCCGTCGTGAGCTGTATTACGGATTCACCACCAGGATCTCACTATTCTACAAAGAGGTGATCATTAATGTGAAAAGAGGGGTTTGACAAGGTGATACCATTTCACCAAAACTCTTCAGCGCCACCCTCGAGAATATCATGCAGCAATTAGAATGGGAAGGAATGGGAGTGAAGATAGATGGTCAGCAACTACACCACCTCTGCTTCGCTGATGACATTGTTCTAATAACACCAAACATTAGCCCAGCGGCACAAATGCTGGCTGACTTTGACCGAGAATGTGGAAAGATAGGTCTACAGCTGAATCTAAAGAAAACTATGTTCATGAAGAATGAACTAGTTCCAGAGGCCCCATTCACGCTCAATGGAACAAACATCTCTGAATATAGCAGTTATGTGTACCTAGGTCGAGAAATCAATATGACGAACAACCTAAAACCTGAGCTGCGCAGGAGGAGGAGAGCGGCATGGAATGCCTTCAAAGGCATCGAAGAAATAGCTAAAAGGACAAAGAACATCCGGCTCCGGGCACATGTCTTTGACTCCACCATTCTCCCTGCATTAACATACGCCTCAGAGACCTGGGCCCTACGAAAGCGGGATGAGAATGCTATTCGGGTCTCCCAGAGAGGCATCGAAAGAGCTATGCTTGGAATATCACGCCTCACTCAAGTGAAAGAAGGAATTCGGAGTTCTGACCTTCATCGCTATTCCAGAATCAGGGATGCTCTCTCATTTGCCAAGGAATCGAAAATCAGGTGGGCTGGACATGTAATGCGATTTGTAGACAACCGCTGGACTAGAGCCATTACCGACTGGATCCCACAGGATGTCAAAAGATCACGTGGCCGCCCACCTACAAGATGGTCAGGCTTCCTTGTAAAGACCCTGAAGGAACGGTTTGAGGTTCTTCATATTCCTGTATCTACCAGATGCCATTGGGCTATATTGGCATGTGATAGGGTCCAATGGAAATGTTACTGGCTCCCGCTCGAGCAAATCGATGAATAACGGGATTCAAGTGATCAAGTGATCAGATTTTCATATTTATATATAACTGATATTAGAAGTTACTTTAAAGACATAAAGTCAATATTTAAATTCTGGGAATTATTTGAGTTTTCTCATTGAATTATTTTCTCAAGAATCATCCATTGACATAACTGTTCTTTCTATAGAAAATTCAAGTGGTTATGTCAAAAATCAAATAAGTAGTTTGGTATATTTTATATTTATAACCCTGAATGTATTTATCCATAATTTTGTCAAATACAGTCTTTATAGATAAGTTCCATAGTTATTATTAAAATAAAGCCCATTTGCTCTTCAATTTTGTTGACTTTATTTTATTAATACAATTTGGTTATATCTAGTCTTTTGCATTATTATATAATGTTAATAAACACTTTGCCAAATTGAAAAAAAAACAAGCTTACTACAATTTCCATTAGTATTGTGCTATATATCTTGATAAAACTGATAACTTTGGCATATTAAATATGTCCTGAGTTCATAGCGATAACACAGATGGTAGAGCAGTCACCTTGCACAGCCTGCCCAGGTTTGATCCCCGACATCCCATATGATTCCCCTAGTACCACCAAGAGTAATTCTTGAGTACAGAATCAGGTGTAACCTCTGAGCATCACCAGGTTGTGACCCAAAATATGAAAAAAGCTAACTTCTGTAAGTGGTAGAAACCATGGTGGTTATCAGTTGGAAAGGGAGGGAGAAGTAAGAGGGATAACTTTGAAGATGGGATTACTTAAACTTTGCTGGGGGTATGCTAATAAATACATATATAAAAATATGAAACTAGCTCTTTAAGCCTCATAAGATTGTAAACGAAGACTAATACAATTAAAACGTTAAAATATAACAAGGAATGTTTATATATAAGCTCAATAATCTAAAACACATTTGATGTTAAATATTTATTGAGGAGCATAACAGGATTTTTTAAATGAATGGATAGACAAATCACATTAATCAATAGAATGCGATTATTAAACACTTGTCTGTGTTTGTTTAGCCATCTATAGTACAAAATGTAAAAATAAAAATGCCTAGATGTTGAAATTAAACTGAAGGACTTTACGATAAAGCTACAGTAACTGTTTAAAATAAATGGAGGAAAAAATACTTAATAAAACATCTTAGAAAAAAAGTCCTAATTTCATGTTATATTGACTTGAAATAAGTTCCCATTTAATTATGCTTTTATAACTTCTATCAGTTTTAGTTTTTCAACAATGAAGTTCTCCAATAAGTGTGTTTGATATAACCCATCATTCAATATTTAGCATAAATAAAATGTAGTTATTAGCATGCTCTTGATTCCCAGATATATCTGCTCCTCCAATTGAAGTAAACTGGAAATATTTGTTGGGATTCAACTCAGTAACTCCTCAAGGGCAAGAACCCCTATTGTGAAACAATGGTCAACCCTTATGAATTCAAAGTTCAGAATTTCCTGCTCCCCTGGTGTGAATGAAACAGATCAGAGAAAGTTTTCTATAGTGCTAAGCATACAGCAGACCTTGCTTGAAGAAATGAAAACCAACAACTTCCCCACAACCTTATAATTTTACTCATACAAAACCCTCAGGAGGAGGCAATCACAACAGCAAGCAAGATATTCAGGGGCCTGTGCAGCACTTCAGCCTTTGTAAAAGTCCTTGATACTTCTTGGATGGAGAAAGAGCCTGAGGGCAAATTTCACCTTCACAAATTAAAGATTTAGCAATGGGGCAACTGAGAGATATTGCTCACCCCAAACCACAGAAATCTAAATGTTTCCATCTACCATCTGGGTATGAGTGACAGGAGCCATCCTGATGAATTGTGTCACAAAGCACTTTCAGAATAAGAAAACAGATCCCTCAGGCCTCTACTGCCTGGGTGCCTGCATTCAGCTCATTTTTAAAGATTTAAACAACTCTGGATTGCCTAGCTCCCTGCCTTCAGACCACAGGATGCTGCACAGATTCTTGAAACCAGTTGTTGTAGTTGTAGCCAGCACCAAGCAAAAGCAAATACCCTGATAGAGATGCAGTTCTGCTTGTTGATGATTTCCTAGGTCCTTGAAAATTGTAAACAATGTAAAATTAGCACACAGACTCCCTAGTGAGCAAGTCTGCATTAGCTGCTGTCCTCATCTCAAACTACTCTGGTCAGAGAATATATCCAGTTTGCACTCTGTTTGGTTTATGATTGCTGCTAGGTCACTGGTGTGATGTAGCTGACTTCTCTCTGACCCCCGGGTCTCTGAAGCTCCTCCCTCAGCTGGGTTCTTTGTTCTCCTCTTGAATACAAGAAATTTGCTAGTTCCTTGAGGGCAGTGCTCTGCATGAAGAGTGTGATGCCTGAAAGAAAGCTTGAGCTGGAAAGAGGCTAGTTTCATGCTATATTTATCTCTTCCCTTAGTTATTTCTACTGTCAGCTGGACAGATTAGCCCATGCTCCTTCAGCAGTGAATAAGCAATTGGATTAGCTGCATTACCTCACAGCCCGCTGTTATAAACATACACAGAGCAGGAGTAACTCCATGTTTTAAAAAAAGTAATAGGGGCCGGAGCAATAATCCAGCGGGTAGGGAATTTGCCTTGCACACGGCCGGCCCATGCCGGCCCGGGTTCAATCCCCGGCATCCCATATGGTCCCCCTGAGCACTGCCACGAGTAATTCCTGAGTGCAGAGCCAGGAGAAACCCCTGAGCATTGCCGGGTGTGATCCCCCAAAAGAAGGCAAAAAAAAAAAAAAAAGTAATAAGTTGTCCACAGGGTTAGTTAGTTACGTGACCACTGTTAATCAGACAAACCTGGACCTGAAACATCTGGTGATCAGTTCTGGTCAGATGCTTCCCGCCTTTAGCTCTGTTTGGCCAATTTAACTGATGACATTCCAAAATGATTGGGCTAAGGGACCCTTGAATGACAGGCTTCACACAGCTCCTGTCAGACTCAGTGAGTGTCTCAGGATCTTCATCGCCTTGTCCCCAATATGCCTGACTTCTGTCTGGTTTGTCTCAGCCCATCTGAGAGACTGGGCCGCTCAAGACCCTCACCTCTGCCAAACTCCCTGGCGTGGACCAGATGGCCATAAGTGAGACCACATAGCCCCCAAACATCTAACACATGTCACAGTAAGTACCAGGGCTGTGACTTCATCAGCTGGAGGTGAGGACATGATTTGGAATATTGTATTAGTTATATGATTGTTCTTAGTTTGATTTGCTTCTTTATATGTGTCTCTCTGTTGATGGCATCATGTGGATTGTTTATCAGTAAATTAGAAGTTTAGCATATCTGACTCCACTCACCTTTGTCATGCTCATGACATCACTTCCTTCCATTTCCACTGTAACATTATAGTTGCTGTTGGCTATTTGTGAGTGTGAGCATACATTTGCTGCCAGGCTTGCTGGGCATTGATAGCATAAACACTATTAAGCAAAAGCAACTGTGACCACTGGTAGAGAGGATATTATTTCAGTCCTTAAGGCACTGGAGGCTGCACTAAGCATGTGACCACAAACTCACAGCAGTAGTTCATGGGATCACAAATTTAAAGCCAATGTCTGACTAGAATCAGGGAACCCAAATCCCCCTCATTGTCTTTCTCCTTTTGACTTAATTTTCTTTTGCTTATGATCTAAATTCCCTGTGGTATATCGATGAGAAAATGCAATATAGAGATGTTGCCCTTTAATAGTAAAACCTAGCGATGATTTAATGAAACCTCCTAGTTAATGCATCCTACAATTGCCCAAAGGCCTAAAGACATATTCCTTTGAGAAACAAATACTAAGCACTTAAGATTTATTTAGAAATAGTTAGAAAGGGGTAAACTTAGGTACCAAAAATATTAAGTACTTAGTATTTGTTTAGAAATACTTAGCAAGGGCTAAACTGAGGTACCACATATAGACGGATGGATCCACCCAAAAAAGGAATAGTTTCAAGAGACTAAAATTCATGATAAAAACATGCAAAACCATCAAGGTTCTAAGGCTTTTCTCCTCACAATGTCCTAGCCACAAAGATATATATCCTGTTCTTGTCTTCCCCATCTTAACTTTAAATCTGAAAAAAAATTTAAAAATTCCTGCATTTCTCCTGAATCCTGAAGATGTCCTTTGCTTTCCACAAAGGCTTCTGGCCCTTTTCCTCATTCAAATCTCCGGATTTTGTCTAGCTAGTATTCTGTCATTCTTCCAATCCTGGTTTCTTGAAGACAAGAACCTGAGTACTTAGTATAACAGATGAAACCATAAATAAAGAACAAAAGTATAAAATAAATGAAGACAAGTTGGGATATATGGGATATCATCAAAAGAATAAAGTCAGTTTTATCCATATGGGGTACTAATGAGCTCCTTAGTGGTCTAGTAGTCAGGATTCATATGAGTGGTCTCATATGAGGTACTTATACAAATTTCGGTACAAGGAAGAAATAATCTTGCATCTTGCTGCAACATAGGCCTAGATGGTTTCATAAAAATACAGGAAGAATACACTACTGGATTATTAAATTCATATGAGGTATATAAAGAAACAAATCGAAGGACTTGACAATAACTAATTAAAAATATTTAGACTATGAAGTTAATGAGAGATGATGCCTCAGTTTAACCTTATCAGTCGTTGTGAGTTTCTTTGCCTGCTCCCTCATACATTTTTACATCCTGTGAATTTCTGGGCTCTTTCAGATAAGCAGGGAGTTAGCAACCATCTATCATAAAATTCTGACCCATAGCTTAGGCTCACTGAAGTCTAAGATAATGGAAAATGATTATGGCGAAGGACCAGAAAAGGATCCTTGCATCCTCTGTAATGCTTGTCAATTGAGCAAGAGCTTATTTTTCATTTCAAAAGGTCTATAAGAAAATCCCAATCTTTAATTTCTCTGCATTCTATCTAACATAAAGAACCAGTTTTCCTATAAAAAATAAAATCACAAAGCCATACTTATTTACTCCCATAAGTGCCTCCCCACATGAGTTACTTTTCCTTTCTCTTCTCTTATTATCTCTTATTATCTTCAATAAACTTTACTTTCCAATTATGAGTCTATGCATCTTTATTACTCAACTTTTTATTCTTAAAAATATTGAAGAACCTGGGAACTGTGGATAAGCAGAGCCGTTGTCACCTTTCCTGCATCAGTAACAGAACTGAGATTACCTAAGGCGTGGTAGTGCGGTTAGGAGGGAGAAGTTGGGTGAAAAAAACACCAATGGCCAGTGCGTAAAGGATATTTGGGCAATGAGTGGTGGAGCCACTTTATAGCTATGCAGCCCCAAAGCATGAATATCAGCACTTTGCACAGCATTTTATTTTAATTCTGACAAAATTATAAAATACACTTTTATTTTTATTTGTAAGTAATATTTTTATTTATAGGCAGATATATGTGGGGTAAGTGGACTGGTATTGAGCTTTTCCTTTAATAATAAAATAAGATATGATCTAATGAAGTTGACTACCATGAACCCTGAAGTAGCTCAAGATCTGAAGACCACATTCCAGAAGGATATGAATACAGCTATACCACTTCTTCCACCTGTCACTTTACCAAAATAAGTTCTTCTAATCCATGGCCATGGATCGTTTTCTAGCACCTTGTATACGCTTTTACGTTTTTCTTGGTAGACATTTCTCATCTTCAAAATAATATTAATTCTAAACGTTTATTATTTGTATTTAGAAAGGCAATTTGTTTTTGTATATCGTATTCTGATCTACTCTATTCACTAATTTCTGTGCAAAATATTTATAGATTCATTTCATTATTTATTGTTACTAATTTTCTAATTATGAATATATTTATGAATAGTAATCATGAGAAGGGATCTCCTTGTTTTTATAATTATAAAGCAATTCTTAAGAATGACAATAACTGATTAAAACTGTTTTTAATTTTAAATTGCTCAAGTGATTATGTTACATTTTGTATACAATAAATAAAACATTAATGCTATAACTACTGCATTGATTAAGCCATGTTGAAATGGTAAAATAGTTAGCAAGTTTATAGGAATAACTTATTAGCAGTGGAAAAAGGAATAGTATATTTATCGAACATCTGAAATGGGTTCTCTAAATTAACATATCTCGTTAACTTTTCTAACAAATTCATTATAAATTTTTCCTACATTTTCTATCATCACAATTTATGGGAAGTGATAAATTCCAATATATCCTAAAACATATACAATGCAAATTTTACTCTAAAACATATTTTCATCACCATTTGCTATAGCAAGTCCTGTAGCAATCAGGAATATTAAGTATAGAGGTATTCTTGTCCTGGAGTACTTATCCTGGAATTGAAAGAGCTATTTTCTTCCGAGGAATGCAACGTTCTTACTTTTAATGCAACTATAGTACAATAGTAATATATTACAAAAATTATTTAGTTGTGCTTGCATTGTAATGTTATAGAAATATGTTGAATCTTAGCTTGCAATTCAATTTGAATATGGTCTCACAGATTTAAATTAAATTATCCTAATCGATAAATTAAGTAAAATCTTGGTAATTAAACAGTGACCTGAAATATTTTTAGATTTATCCAGATGTATTTTGTTACTAAACATGATTAACTTCCAAGAAATCAGAAGTTGTGTGTGCTTTTATTATTAGACAGTTATAATAATTTGTGTAGGACATTTAAAACATCAAATATATAACGTATTTATATTTAATATAATCACTTTTATGTGGCCTAGATATGTCTTTAGAAAAATATGCTATATATGTCGGCTTTAGAAAAATATGCTATATATGTCAGCTAATAATTTTATTTCTGATATATTAGTTCTGACCTTTGAATGATTTTAAATATTCTAAGAGCAATAATATATATCTTTCACATTAAAACAAGCCATTAAAATAGTTGTGTATATATATGTATCATATATACATATGTATATTGGAATTTATGTATATAGAAGACAAGAATTTATTCTTGCAAATTGGGATACGGTCCTTGAAATCTTATACTGAGCAGATCTAAAATAGAGAAAATTTGAAAAGATTATATTTTAGGTCAACAACTGTTATTTATTGTTTCCTTTGGTGTTGTAGTCTTTGCTCAAGTTTTGTAAATACACAAACTTATGACACCATACTTAATATTCAGTCAAACATTTAAGAAAATACAGTGTTTCAAGAAAAGAATACTGTTGGTTCATCTCACAACTCAAACAATCTCATGAGTTATAAGGCTTAATATGACCTGAATGCTCTGTATGCAGCTGTATTATTTTATAATACCTTTCCATTCATGACACAGAGTATAAAAAAGACATGAACCAAGGGTTGAGGTTTAATATATTAAATTTATTACTTTCCCCAGACAGTCATAATGAAACTAGACCCGTCCCCATGAGATTTTACTTTGTAAATAGCAGAAGCAGAAACATAATAGCTTAGCAGTATTGCAAAAATGTCATTTATTTAGTGAGCCCTAATAACTTATCTAACGAAGTCCCACAAATCTGAGGCTAATTCCGGGGATAACTGGTGTACATAAAAGAACATAGTCTTTACATGAAGATCAGTTCATTTTACTATCTTGTAATGGTCTGGCTGCTCATATGTACTCACTTCAATTTCATATTTTCATGATAGCTCCATGTATACCTTTTAAAGATATCAAATAGTTTTCCATTGTTCTCATGAGAAACTCAAAAATATTCAGCAGATCATAAAGGTTAATTATTTTCTGAACTTTCTAAGCTTTTATCACACTATATGAATTGTACTCCCTCAAAATTCAGTGTTTATGGAGTGAGGGAAGGGGGCATAACTGGTAGTGCTCAGGATTTACACCTGACTCTGCTCAAGGATAACTCCTAGAGGGCTCATAGACCACATGGGCTGTGGAGAATAAAACCCAGGACAGCAACAACCAAGATAAGCAATCTACCCACGGAACTACTGCTGAGGCCCTTAAAAATGGAGTCGATTGTCTTGATTGCTAAAATTTAACTCCCTTTTCCTTTGCTGGAATCATTAATTTTATCATGTTCAGCAGGATTTGGGAGTCTGTTTATTTTTTTGTAAAGTACTTTCCTATGCATGCTTACTTTTCCCAGAAAAGGAAAAAATCATATTTCTTTGTAATGATCTTGATCACCACTTGTCACTTATGGACTATAAACTTCTTGTGGACAAATGAAATTTTTTTTACAAGTTTTATAATTGTATATTTTTGTAAGAGATGAATACTTTTAGCAATAAATTTATCTGCTAATAGGAATATTTGGTATAGTCTAACTTGGATCCATTTTCACTCTTACAAATATTCTACCAAGTGTTAAAATTCAACACAATACACTCCAACTTCGAAGATTCCCTAAGTAAAACAAAATCCATTATGTCAAGAAAGAAAAGTCAAATTTAGATTAGTTTACAAAAACTAAATTGACCTAGGTCATTTATTACTTTGCCTTTGGAAAGTAAATGCAGTACAACTATTACCTAAATTTGATATCAGTCAAACATTTAATCGATCAGTTCTTGTTTTTGAAATTAATGTTATAACCAATAGATCAATAAACCAGTAAAAGAAATTCCCTTTTATAAAATAAGCTGATTTCTAATACTACAACCCTCACTTCATATATAATATTGTGAGTTTGCCTCTAGTTTGCAAATCACCATTTTGATATCAATTGATCACTTGAATCCCATTAATCATCGATTTGCTTTAGCGGCGCTAGTAACATTTCCATTGGACCTTATCACATGCCAATGTAGCCCAATGGCATCTGGTTGATTCAGGAATATGAAGAGCCTCAAACAGTTCCTTCAGGGTCTTAACAAGGAAGTCTGACCATCTTGTAGGTGGGCGGCCACGTGATCTTTATACATCCCATGGGATCCAGTCGGTAACGGCTCTAGTCCAGCAGTTGTCTACAAATCTCATTACATGTCCAGCCCATCTGATGCCTTGAAAATGAGACAGCGTCCCTGATTCTGGAATAGTGACGGAGGTGAGAACTCCAAATTCCTTCTCTCACTTGAGGGAGGCATGATATTCCAAGCATAACTCTTTTGATTCCTCTCTTGGAGACCCGAATAGCATTCTCATCCTTCTTTTCGTAGGGCCCAGGTCTCTGAGGCGTATGCTAATGCAGGGAGAATGGTGGAGCCAAAGAGATGTGCTTGGAGCCGGAGGTTTTTTTGTCCTTTTTAGCTATTTCTTCGATGCCTTTGAAGGCATTCCATGCTGCTCTCTTCCTTCTGTGCAGTTCAGGTTTTAGGTCGTTCATCATGTTGACTTCTCGACCTAGGTACACATAACTGCTGCATTCAGAGATGTTTGTTCCATAGAGAGAGAATGGGGCCTCTGGAACTAGTTCATTCTTCATGAACATTATTTTTGTTAGATTCAGCTCTAGACCTATCTTTCCACATTCTCGGTCAAAGTCAGCCAGCATTTGTGCTGCTTGGCTAATGTTTGGTGTTATTAGAACAATGTCATCAGCGAAGCGGAGGTGGTGTAGTTGCTGACCATCTATCTTCACTTCCATTCCTTCCCATTCTAATTGTCGCATGATGCTCTCAAGGGTGGCACTGAAGAGTTTTGGTGAAATGGTATCACCCTGTCGAACCCCCCTTTTCACATTAATGATCACTTCTTTATAGAATGGTGAGATCCTGGTGGTGAATTCGTAATACAGCTCACGAAAGATCTTGATGTATTGGGTTTGAACGCCCTGTTTGGCTAGGGCTTCGATGACCGCTTCAGTCTCCAGAGAATCAAAGGCTTTCTGTAAATCAATGAACATGAGACAGAGTGGCATCTTGTACTCCCTACAAACCTCGATGAGCTTGGTTACTGTGTGGATATGGTCAATTGTGCTGAATCCTTTCCGGAAGCCTGCTTCCCTCGCATGGTTGTCCTTCATCTAGTGTTCTGCTAATCCTGTTCAGGATGACACTTGTAAACAGCTTGTAGACGACAGACAACAGCAGATGGGGCAATAGTTGCCGATGTCGTGAATGTCTCCCTTCTTGAACAGTAGAACTGTCCTGCTGGTTTTCCATTGGGAGGGCACCTTGCTGTTCCCTTCTTTACCAACGAGATGGCATGTCGGATTTCAGAAGGGGGAACATTGGGAATGACATATCCATCCTGTGGAATTTGGTGTGTGGGCAGGTGGATGTGGCTATCAAAGAGATTTGAGTAGAAGTCCTGGATAATCTACTCCATTGCCTTTCTGGAAGATGTGATAGATCCATCAGGGCATCGGAGGGCAGTCGTCTTGGTCTTATAGTTGGCAAAGGACAGGTGGGCAGTGCGAATGCTTTTCCCTGCTTCTGGTGCATCTTCCAGTATTTCTGTTCTTCTGTCTTTGAGGTCTTCTTTTATCGCTTCTCTGCACCGTTTAGCAAGCTTGGACGTTAGCATTTGGTCTCCTGAGGCTCGTGCATTGCCACGTTGACAAATGAGCTCGAGAGTTTCTGAAGACAGGCGTTCTTTTGTGTGTCTCTCTCTTGGCATTCTTCGCACAATCATGGAGGTGCTGAACCAGTCGGTTGTATTCTTCATCAACGTCTTCAATGATGGTATCTTCCCATGTTGCTGCAATGGTGCCAAAGAGTTCCCAGTTGGTGGTCGTTCTGGGAGATCTCTACTTAAACTTTGCAGCCTTTTCTCCCCATTGCGGGAAGTAGAATTTTGCACGAAGGAGAGGGTGGTCTCTTCCTGTTTGGAATTTGGGTACAACAGCTACATCGTTCAGACTAATCCGTTGATTGAAGATAATGTGGTCAATTTCATTGTGGAACTGTCCTCCAGGAGATTCCCATCTACAAACTTTGGCTTCAGCTTTCTGGAACTGTGAGTTCCCATGAATGGTCTTGGTGGACATGATGAACTCAGATGGTCTCTCACTCTGTTCTTTCCATTCTAGGCCATGGGTCCCGATGTGGAGTTCTTCAGCCGATCTTCTTGGTCCTATCTTGGCATTAAAATCAAGGACTATGATCTTGTAGAAGGTGTGATCTTTTTTATAGAACTCCTCCAATTCCATGTAGAATTTCTCAATTTCGTCTTCTTTGTATGTGGATGTTGGTGCGTAGACAATGAAGATAGAAATTGCTGGCAGTGGGCCACATTTCTTTAAGTGTATTCGTCCTATTCGATTTGTTAGGCATTCAAATGAATCAATGTTTACGGCCATGTTCGTGTTGACAAGGACACCAACACCACCGATGCCTCTTTTCATCTCATGTTCCAAGGAACAATTCTTCTCCGGTGTCAAATACAGCATGATGCAACTGACTCCTCCTAGTCTCAGTCAGTCCAATGATGTTGTACTTGATCTTTTGCACTTGCAGCATCAGATCCTCAATATATGCTTCCGATGCCAGTGTACGTGCATTGAAAGTACAGAGAGTCATTTTAGTCCTTCTTCGTTTTGGCAGCCTAGGTTGGCAGTGAAATTTTATCAGGCACTGCTTGTTTGCCTTTCTTACTGCTGCCATATTAAGGGCTCTTTCGGGTCAGGAAAATTAACATTTCTGTTACTGGATTTGGCATATTGAACATGAATCGGACAGCTTGCCAGGGTCTGCCATGCGGGTGCTATATTTT
>JAJIBD010006369.1:0-10000 GCA_021461705.1 Cryptotis parvus | reverse complement strand
AATATTCTTGCATTTACTTAGTACACTTATATTTTTGGTTATAATTTTAGAATAGTGAAATTTGCAGAAACTAAAAAAATCTTTTACACATGCAAACACACAAACAAATAATTTTATGTACAAAATGCTATTTTATATTGTGGGAGAAGCAATTTCTTTTAAAAATATTTGTATTGGGTATGAACCATTTTGTTACATATAGCAAGTCAGATTTTTTAGACTGTAGTGTAGTTTATATAACTACTGTCACTGACACCACTATGTTGATAAATATAGGCCAACCAAAAATATACATCGATTCAAAAAATTAACTGTAAACAGCAAAACCTGTCTATACTTTTTACTGGTGACAATTTTAATCAATTAATATTGATTTCTACCTAGTAAGTGTGATTCAAGACAAAGATCAATAGGATTAAGGAACAACCAAAATAATCAGGTGCACTGATTATAGAGAAAATATATTTGACAAGTTTTCCCTGCTGTGATTCATTGAAAGAGCAAATATAGGTAAGTGTGAAGTTTAAAGTGGGAGACAAAACTTGTTTTAATAACAAAAGGAATCCAGTTACAAAGGACATTTAAACTGAATGCAGGTTTCATAGAAGCATATAAATTTTCCTAAGTATTAGTTAATTAAATATAAGTATATATCGGGGCCAGAGTGATAGTACAGTGGGTAGGGCGTTTGCCTTGCACTTGGCCAATGCGGGTTCGACCCCCGGCATCCCATATGGTCCCCCGAGCCCTGCCACGAAGAACTCCTGAGTGCAGAGCCAGGAGTAACCCATGAGCATTGCCGGGTGTGACCCAAAAAGCAAAAAAAAAAGTATAATATAAAACATTACTAGAATTATAACTTGTAAGGTTGGAAAATACACCCACTCATCAACACTATTAGCATATATTAATTCAAACAAACTATTTCTTAATTAAATAACACTTTGAAATAAAATTTAGATTTTTGGGGGTAATTTTGTTTTATGATTTAAATAAAATGCATATATAATAGTACTGTTATGCACAAAATAAAACAGTGATATGACTAACTACATAGATACTAGAATTCAACAAATGAAATCTGCATGATAAACACAAAAAACACAGAAGATGAGGATGATGTATATCCATAAACATAATAATAGCAGTTAGGTTAATTCCTTTGATGTGACCAATCCAGATTTGATGGCTGGCGACCTACATGGCAGCGCAAAGTGACCCCTGACCACAAAGTCTGAACACCATCAGGCAAGACCCAAAAGCCAAGAACTCTAAAACAAACCTCCCCAAAGCACAGAATATAATGATACGGAAAGCCTTCTTTGATTCAGCATACTTATCACAATGACTAACAAAGCTTTAGTTCTTTAATCTCTTTGATATTATTATTCGTCATGGTAATTCCATTAATATGTAATCACTAAGTGACTATACATTATACCAAACTTATCCGTTTACTCATCTTAAGACATTAAAGGACTTATTGAACAAAAATATTTTCTGTTTTGTTTTTTTCCAGTTTTTGAGATCACAACTGGAAATGTTCAGAGCTTACTTCTGGCTCTGAATTCAGGAATTACTCCTGGTGGCTCAGAAATATATGCGATGTTCAGAGTGGAATCCAAGTTTGGTGAAAGCAAGGCAAACACGCTACACAGGTACCCTTTCTCCAGCCCTCCTAAAAAAATATCTTTAAGGGGCCGGAGCGATAGCCCAGCGGGTAGGGCGTTTGCCTTGCACGCTGCAGACTCATGCCTGCACGGGTTCGATCCCCGGCATCCCATATGGTCCCCCCGAGCACCGCTAGGAGTAATTCCTGAGTGCAGAGCCAGGAGAGACCCCTGAGCATTGCTGGGTGTGACCCAAAAAAATAAATAAATAAATAAATAAATAAAGAGAAAATCCTTTAAAAAATATCTTTAATTCTAATAATTTTACGAAAAATTAGAATGTACTAATAATATCCACTTTTAGTTTCCCTCACGTATTTAATCGAATAATTCAAATAAAACATGTGGGAGCTTTTGTAGTTTAGCAAGCAGTCAAAACAAGCTAGCTCTACACTTATTATCAGGGAAGTGCCAGTCAATTCAAAATAAGATATTATTTCAAACAGTGAGAATAACATATAGCAAGTACATTGGATAAAACAATTTGGGTAGCAAAAATGAAACTTTATTCAATGAGTCCCACCCTACAGCCATCTATTTCTTGCCCAGGTATACCTGATCCAGAGACTCAGACACTGGGTAGAACTACTACCAGCTCTCCCTGTGCCCAGCTGATCATGAGGTGCCCACAAGGGTAGGTGAGTTCTAACCCTGGCCCGCCATCCCAGCAGAGCCTCACAAGAAGCCAGAGGAACCCCACACCATGAGGGCCATCATTTTCAACTTCTGGACTCCACAGCTCTTCAGAGCTTCACCCAGCAGAAGAGCTGATCTTTTCCCGTCTCATCAATACATGCACGAGATGAGAGGCTACTAGAAGAGTATCCCACCCACACAGCAGAGCCTGGCAAGGTACCCGTGTCATATTTGATATGCCAAATACCAGTAACAATTATAGAACTCGTTCCCATGCCCTGATGAATGGTTTGAGTCTCTTCGTGTACCTGGATTGAGCAGTTGCCCTTGGGCTACACTAGCATGTGACAAGACGTATGGAGATGTTACTGGTGCCCACTCGTGCAAATCCATGAACAACAAGAAGCCAAGTGATACAAGTGATTGATTGTTGATAGGAATTCCATCTTGTTCAGACTCTATGAAAACAGTATAGAAATTTCTCAAAAGTTCAAGAAAAAAGTTATATATGAAGGAGTGATTCCACTTCTTGGCATCTATCTCAAACACACATTAATTAAAAAAGATATATGTGTGGCCAGAGGGATAGTCCAGCAGATAGGGCATTTGCCTTGCATGTGGCCTGCCCATGCCGACACAGGTTCGATCCCCGGCATCCCATATGGTCCCCCGAGCACCACCAAGAGTAATTCCTGAGTAAAGAGCCAGGAGAAACCCTTGAGCATTGCCGGGCATGACCCAAAAAAGCAAAAACATATTTATATACATATATATATATACATGCATACATATATATGTATGTATATGTATATATATATATATATATATATATATATACACACACACATGCCCATTGTATCACTGAGTGCAATGGCCAAAATAAGTAAAAACCCAATGTCTAACAACATGGATAAATAAAATTGTATATTTATGAATATTACACCCCTGTCAGAAAAAATAAAGTATTGCTGTTCACCGAACCTGGGATAAACTGGAGGTTAATATGTTAATAATGCGTGGACAGTATTCGATGACCACTGGTATGCAGCATCTAGTGAGAAAAAATGGGAGTATTTTTAGAATGCTCTTTTGTCCTAGATTACCTCATAACGTGGGAAGTCATGAATTAAGAAAGACCAGTAAATAAACAATAATTACATCACATATTTTTCCAAATCAAGTTAACACTCTTTTATTAAGTAAAATAAAGAATAATTCTGCAGTGTTAAACCATGACTTATGAGAAATTCAAGATACAAGTTTTGCAAGATAATGGTAAAAAGATCTGATAGCTGAATTTAGTTCATTTTAAATAATGCCAAGTGTCTGTTTATCTTTCTGGGGAAAAATTTAGTATTTGATAGGAGGATCAAATAGTGATATTTGCAAAAGGCTAATTTAGATGTGTATATGGAATAACATACTAAGAATCTTTGCTCTGATTCAACTCTCTTTACATGTGTTTGCTTTTCAAATAATTTTAACCCAGAGCATGTATGAATACAGAGAATGAATAAAAAATTTTGAAAAATGAAGAAAGATGTTTTAATTATAATGTCTTAGATTTTTTCCAGATGTTAGTAGCCCATGTTGAGAATTTTATTTAGTTGAACCATCACAATTTTTTACATAGATATGAAGCGGGAAGTTATACAGTATATACATCCAAGACAAGAAATATCAAACAATCCTGATTAGACTAAGGAGTGCTATGTAGAAACTGATTTTGCAATATATTTTTATACAACATGAATTAATATCTTAGTTTTTTTGCATACGATCAGTATAATAAGCCCTTGAGCTGTATTCTAAAAATAATAAAATTGCATCTCCTCTTACTAAGATAATAATTCTGTCAATTTCTTAGGGTATTTGTTTAATCTAGTTTAGTAATCTGTTGATGGTAATTTTAAACAGACTATTTTAGTCAATATAATGAAAGAACCAAATATTAATCAATATAAAACGTATCCTTAAAATTATTGTACAACTCTCACTATTCAGATATAGCTGTGTATCTTACACAAAGAAAGAATGCCATTGTAGCCTGTAATTCTCTTCTGACTGTTTCTCACTCTTTCTCTTCCTAATCTCCCTTGCCAACTGTCATTTGATCCCTCTGAAATGAGAGGTAATGAACCAAGAGAGCTTGTTATTTTTTTTTAGTTTTTATTTATTTTTTTTCTCTTTGAATCATACTCGAGCAATGCTCAAGGCTTGCTTTTGTTTCTGCACTCAGGAATTACTCCAAGCAGTGCTCTAGATGCCAGAGATTGAACATGGGTTGGCGCATGCAAGGCAAACACCCTAACTGCTATAATATTGCTGAGGCCTCCAGAGCTTGTGTTTTGTTAGAGTTGTCCTAATCTGATTTTGTTGGTTCTGAGTCTTCCAGTAGAGTTATTTATTTGTTTTTGTTTTATTTGCTTTTTGGGTCATACCCAGCAATGCTCAGGGGCTGCTCCTGACTCTTTGCTCAGGAATTACTCCTGGTAGTGCTTAGGGAAATGCTCAGGGTTACTCCTGACTCTTTGCTCAGGAATTACTCCTGGGTGTGCTTGTGGTAACCATATGGGATGCCAGGGACCGAACCCAGGTTGGCAGTATGCAAGACACACACCGCACCCATTGTGCTATTGCTTCAGCCCCTACAGTAGTTTTAAAATGAATTTTTTTCTCATGGACCATGTTGATGCTAATCATTCATTTCTTGCGTCTCATTCAAGTGCATTTAATTTCCTTCTATGGGGCTGGAGCAATAGTCCAGTTGGTAGGGCGTTTGCCTTGCACGCGCCTGCCCATGCCAGCCTGGGTTTGATCCCTGGCATCCTATATGGTCCCCGAGCACCACCAGGAGTAATTCCTGAGCAAAGAGCCAGGAGTAACCCCTGAGCATTGCTGGGTGTGACCCAAAAAGCGAAAAAAAAAAAATCCTTCTATGTAAGTAAGGCTTCTGTTGGTATCTTACTCACTCCTCATTTCCTGTTTCTTATTTTTTGATTTGTTTTCTCATTTGTGTTGCAGAGTAGGTCCTATGATATCTTTTATAAAAGTCACATGTGAATTACTTGAAAGTAGAACTGTATAGAATAAAATATTAGAGTTTTGTTTGTTTTTAATACAGAAGTGGCATCAAAGCCTTCATGAAACTCTGTTTCAATGGTTTTCAAGCTAAAGGCATATTTAAGACCAATTTTGTGCAATCAAGAACTAATTTCCCTAGGTTACCAGGAAATTCTTTAAGGTCCACAGTTAAAAATTTACAAGTGGGAGGCCACAATATGAACTTAAAGGACAAAAGAATCGGAAGGTTGGGAAGATGGCCACCTAGGAAAGAAACATCACTGGAATAGAGCCAAAGAAGATGAAAATTGAGAATCACTAGTGTACACTATTTTGAACTCCCAACTATTCATTACCTTGGAATTATTGTGAGTTGCCAGTTAATTCTTACTCTTATCAACTAGGAAGTGAGACAACTAGCACCAGGAAGGAGGTGAGAATTGGGGTCATAGAAGATTTGACCTAGATTATATGATCATAAAAAACTTTACACAAGAAATTCTTACTTCCTTTAGTATTAGATGTTTGGTGAAATTTTCTCATGATATTCTGAAAGTCAGTGGATATTCTTAATATATTTTCAATGTGAAGCTTGGAGATCTTGAGACAAAATGTTGATATTAGAATTCGGTTACTAATAAATATTCTAAGTACTTTATCTTAGTTGCAAATAAGAGTCACCCAATTATTTGAAAATATACAAAATAATTTAAGGCAAGTAAAATTTTTTTTTAAAAAGTTGAAATTAGATTTGCTCTATCAACAGTTTTGTTAGCACTTCTTAAAGAGGGCAAATTGGTCCAGAAGAACTGCAATCTAATGTTAACAAATAAAAAAACAAAAAGAAATAAAATAATAAGAATATGGTTCTACAGATGTGAAATTGATTGAAATTAAAAATTTACCAAACCAAAACATCAGTGAAAACTATTCCGTGTGAGGAAAATCATGCCAATCAAAACACACAAAAATATATAACTACATTCAGCATCATATGCAATTGAATTTTTTAAGTTTTGTTTCTTTTTGTTTGTTTTTCTGCTATTTGTTTGTATGTTACTTTTTGGGACAAAACAAGATAGTGCCCAAGGCTTATTCCTGACTTATAACCTGATTTTCACAATTGACTAGCAAGATAAAGAATTTCCATATGGTAGCACCAAGTGCTGTAGTAACAACGCCCAGGTCAAAAGAAGAACCAACCCTTTCACTCAGAAGATGGATGCCTTGCAACTATTTTGCAGAATTGTTGAGGACCACTAATGACTATAAATACTGGTGAAAGAGAAAGGGCTAGCATCATCCAATTTTACACATTAATGAGTGTTCTGAGGAAAGGTAATGACTTTAAGGTTGTTATTGCTCAGAAAATATCCTAATAAATGCAACTGTATCATATGGTAAGAATCAGGACCAAACAACTTGATACTTGAATTTTAGTTAAATTTGTGGGAAATTCAGAAGTTCTGAGCAGTAAAGAGATGACAATTTTATCTGAGTATTATTAAAATATTTGCAACCATTGGAGAAACAAATCTCCCAAACTTGTCTTTGGTTTTATTATTTAACTTGCTTTCATCAATGAACCTACTAAAAAAAAAAAAAAAGAAAAGAATTACAAACCCCCAAGGATTTAGATTTTATTTATATGCATACATTGCTATATTTCTGCAACATTAACTATATTTTTTCTTCAATAGACTTGTCTGTCAGGTCAAACCAAACAGTGAAGCCACATGTGGTAGAAACATTTGAATAAATTTGGACACATGCATGAAGAAATCTAGCTATCACTAGAACTTTGGGCAAAGTGACTAAATCAGTTGTAAGATAAGAGAAAAAAAGAAGTTACAGTCATTATAATAAATATATTTCATGTTCTTTTCAACATCTTGACACACGAGACAGAATCCCTGATTCTCGATTGTCGACTGAGGTCAAAACTCTGGATTCCTTCTCTCACTTGAATGAGGCAAGATATTCCAAGCATAGTTCTTATGATTCCTCTTTGGGATACAAGAATAGCATTCTCACCCTCACCCTGCTTTCATAGGGCCCAGGTCTGTGAGGCATATGTTCACTTGATCACTTGATCACTTGAATCCCGTTATTCATCGATTTGCTCGAGCGGGCGCCAGTAAGAATTCCATTGGACCCTATCACGTGCCAATGTAGCCCAATGGCATCTGGTTGATTCAGGAATATGAAGAGCCTCAAACCGTTCCTTCAGGGTCTTAACAAGGAAGTCTGATCATCTTGTAGGTGGGCAGCCACGTGATCTTTTGAAATCCAGTGGGATCCAGTCGGTAACGGCACTAGTCCAGCGGTTGTCTCCAAATCGCATTACATGTCCAGCCCATCTGATTTTCGATGCCTTGGCAAACGAGACAGCGTCCCTGATTCTGGAATAGCGACGGAGGTCAGAACTCCGATTCCTTCACTCACTTGAGTGAGACGTGATATTCCAAGCATAGCTCTTTCGATGCCTCTCTGGGAGACCCGAATAGCATTCTCATCCTGCTTTCGTAGGGCCCAGGGCTCTGAGGCGTATGTTAATGCAGGGAGAACGGTGCAGTCGAAGAGATGTGCCCGGAGCAGGAGGTTCTTTGTCCTTTTAGCTATTGTTTCTATGCCTTTGAAGGCATTCCATGCCTCTCTCTTCCTCCTGCGCAGCTCAGGTTTTAGGTCATTCATCATGTTGACTTCTCGACCTAGGTACACATAACTGCTGCATTCAGAGATGATTGTTCCATTGAGAGTGAATGGGGCCTCGGAACTAGTTCATTTCTCATGAACATAGTTTTCTTCAGATTCAGCTGTAGACCTACCTTTCACATTCTCGGTTAAAGTCAGCCAGCATTTGTGCCGCTTGGCTAATGTTTGGTGTTATTAGAACAATGTCATCAGCGAAGCGGAGGTGGTGTAGTTGCCGACCATCTATCTTCACTCCCATTCCTTCCCATTCTAATTGTCTCATGATGTTCTCGAGGGTGGCACTGAAGAGTTTTGGTGAGATGGTATCACCCTGTCGAACCCCTCTTTTGACATCAATGATCACTTCTTTGTAGAATGGTGAGATCCTGGTGGTGTATCCGTAATACAGCTCACGAAGGATCTTGATGTATTGGGTTTGAACACTCTGCTTGACTAGGGCTTCGATGAGTGCTTCAGTCTCCACAGAATCAAAGGCTTTCTGTAAATCAATGAATGTGAGACAGAGCGGCATTTTGTACTCCCTAAAAACCTCAATGAGCTTGGTTACCATGTGTTTATGGTCGATTGTGCTGAATCCTTTCCTGAAACCTGCTTGCTCACATGGTTGTCCTTAATCTAGTGTTCTGCTAATCCTGTTCAGGATGACTCGTGTACACAGCTTGTAGATGACAGACAATAGGCAGATGGGGCGATAGTTGGCGATGTCGTGAATGTCTCCGTTCTTGAACTGTAGAACTGTCCTGCTGGTTTTCCATTGGGAGGGCACCTTGAATTCAGACAGGTAGTGTGTGAAGAGCCGAGCTAGTGTATTGATGAGTACCGACGGCAGATTCTTCAGGTGTTCGGGTCTGACTTTGTCTGGGCCTGGTGCTGTTCACTTCTTTACCGACGAGATGGCATGTCGGATTTCAGAAGGGTTAACGTTGGGAATGACATATCCATCCTGGGAATTTTGTACGTGGGCTGGTGGATGTGGCTATCAAAGAGATTTGAGAAGAAGTCCTGGATAATCTTCTCCATTGCCTTTCTGGAAGATGTGATAGATCCATCAGGGCGTCGGAGGGCAGTCATCTTGGTCTTATAGTTGGGCAAAGGACAGGCGGGCACTGCGAATGCTTTTCCTGGCTTCTGCTGCATCTTCCAGTATTTCTGCTCTTCTGTCTTTGAGGTCTTCTTTTATCGCTTCTCTGCACTGTTTAGCAAGCTTGGACGTTAGCATTTGGTCTCCTGAGGCTCGTGCCTTGCCACGTTGGCGAATGAGCTCGAGAGTTTCTGAAGACAGGCCTCCTTTTGTGTCTTTCCCTCTCTCGGCATTCTTTGCACAATCATGGAGGTGCTGAACCAGTTGGTTGTATTCTTTATCGATGTCGTCAATGATGGTGTCTTCCCATGTTGCTGCAATGGTGCCAAAGAGTTACCAGTTGGTGGTCGTTGTGGGAGTTCTCTTCTTAAACTTTGCAGCCTTTTCTCCCAGTTGCGGGAAGTAGAATTTTGCCTGAAGGAGACGGTGGTCCGATCCTGTTTGGAATTTGGGGACTACAGCTACATCGGTCAGACAAAACCGTCGATTGAAGATGATGTGGTCAATTTCATTGTGGAACTGTCCGCCAGGAGATTCCCATGTCCAATGTTTCGCTTCAGGTTTCTGGAACTGTGAGTTCCCATGAATGGTCTTGGTGGACATGATGAACTCAGATAGTCTCTCACCCTGTTTGTTCCATTCGAGGCCATGGGTCCCGATGTGGAGTTCTTCAGCCGATCTTCTTGGTCCTATCTTGGCATTAAAATCACCGACTATGATCTTGTAGAAGGTGTGATCTTTTTTTATAGAACTCCAATTCCATGTAGAATTTCTCAATTTCATCTTCTTTGTATGTGGATGTTGGTGCATAGACAATGAAGATAGAAATTCTAAC
>JAJIBD010006368.1:0-31496 GCA_021461705.1 Cryptotis parvus | reverse complement strand
CCGCCCCGCCCTGCCACCACATCCATCTTGGCCAGCAGCACGACAGGTGGGTGCCTTGGCTGGGAGCTGTGTCCGCTGGTATGGGGGAGCTGGCGCTGGGTGGAGCCTCTCTGAGCCCTCCCACTGGGGACTGGGGGATGCTGGGACCTGGGCGGGGAACCAGTCCCCCAGTCAGGTCAGGCTCTCCCTCCATGGAGGTTTAAAAGTGCACAGGGGTTTAAAAGTGGGTCTGGGGGCGTGGGAAGTTTATGGGGCCTGTCTGAGGTGGCCCCATGCGAGCCCCTCCTGCAGCCTTCCCCCTGCCCTGTGACTGTCCCCTGCAGAGCCCACCCACAGAGCAGGAGCATAGCCAGGGAGCCCCCCTCAGTATCACAGGCGCTTCATTCTTGTCAAATCACCTCGGAATCTGGAAGGTCAAAAAGAAGGAAGAAAGTGTTTGGTGACTTTCCCTCAAGCCAACCATTTCTTTGGGGTTTGACGCTGCTCAGGGCTTAGTCCTGGCACTGTGCTCAGGGATCACTCCTGGTGGTGCTTGCAGGGAGGGACCGTATGTGGTGCTGGGAATTGAACCGGGGTCAGCTGTATGCAAGCAAACATCCTGACGCCTCTGCTACCCTTCGGCCCCAAATCAGGAATCTTACCTCCTGCAAACTCCACCAACTGCCGGGCCCCCTGTCCCCGGAGCCTGAGGAATCCCACCAGCCATGGAGTCCTGTTCTCCCAGGCACCCCCTGTGCCTGCAGCCCACAGCAGAGAGGACAGGAACTTTCTTTTTTTTAATTTTTTTTCATTTTATCATACCACCATGAGATAAACAATTACAAAGCGGTTTATGATTGGGTTTCAGTCATGTGTTCCAGCACCCATCCCTGCACCAGTGCCCATTTCCCACCAACAATGTCCCCTGATTCCCTCTCCCCTCCCCAGCCTGCCTCTATGGCAGGTACTTTTCTCTCTCTCTCTCTCTCTCTCTCTCTCTCTCTCTCTCTCTCTCTCCCTCATCTCTTACATATTGTGGCTTAAAATACATACATTTAGGGGTTATCATGTATTTCCCTTTGTTCAATGCTCAGTTCTAGTCTGGTGTTACCATTTCCAACAATTATTAGCACACTGGATCTTACCTAATCTCCGACTCCCACACATTTATGGTAGATTCCAATCGTTGACAAATCTTCCTGTAAGGACGGGCACTTTCAACCTCAGAAACCTTCCCTGGGTCCCTGAGACATGGGCACAAATGTCAGTGTCCCTGCTGGGGCTGTGGGAAGGGCCTGGCGTGACTGAGGTGCTGGGATCCACTGTGTCACCATGTGCAGAGTGCCGCCAGCTGTCCTAGCTTGTATGACCCTTGTGGCGGGGCGGAGTAGGTGGGGGTGACCCTACACCCCCGAGGCAGAGACTGGAAAGGTACTGTAGGACAGGGATGCCAGGGAGCCTATAACTTTCAGAGTTGAGTCAAGTCTCTGCCCCCAAGCCCCATCCAAGTCCCTGCTGGGGTTAGCGGGGAAAACCCCTGCCTGTCTCCCCCCCCCCCGAGAAGTTGGGGTGCTGAGAGCTGTGCCTGGGGCCCCAGCGCAGACCCGCCCTCCCGGCCAGGCTCAGTGAGATGAGGTGCCCCACGTTTCCTCTCAGGTGGTGGCTGTGGACCCAGACCTGGGGGAGAATGGTACCCTGGTCTACAGCATCGAGCCCCCCAACAAGTTCTACAGCCTGAACAGCAGCACGGGCAAGATCCGCACCACCCATGTCATGCTGGACCGGGAGAACCCCCGACCCCCACGAGGCGGAGCTCATGCGCAAGATCATCATCTCCGTCACGGACTGTGCGTGCCCCGGTGCCTGCGTCTTCTTTATTGGGGGTTGGGGTTGAATGCACCCAGCACTGCTTACTCAGGGCTCACTCCCGGCAGGCTCCGGGTATTGTATATGGTGTAGGAAGTCGGGCACACGCAGCTTAAGCCCCTTCACCCCTGGACACTCCCTGTGGCCCCAAGGACAGTGGAAGAAGACCCATTTCCCAGCTCAGAACTCTCTGGGCAGTGTTGGGGGGTGCAAGGCCCAGGCTGCATTGCAGGGGGACCCCGGGATGGCAGATTACTGAACATGCTGTCTGTCCCCACATGTCTTTCCCCGTCCCTTCGACTCCTCTTGGTCACTGCTCTCCCCCGTCTCCCCAGGTGGCAGGCCGCCTCTGAGGGCCACGAGCAGTGCCACTGTGTTTGTGAACCTCCTGGACCTCAACGACAATGACCCCACCTTTCAGAATCTGCCTTCTGTTGCTGAAGTGCTGGAAGGCACCCCAGCAGGCGCTCTCTGTTTACCAGGTGAGTGTCCTGCTCCTGAGCGTCCCTTACCTTGTGCCTACCAGCCCCTCGGCGTGCAGCAGACCCCAGGGGCTGGCAGCCTGAACTGGGGTTGAGAGATCAGCACGCAAGACACAAATATGGGCCAGTCTCTGCGGTGGTAGCAGTGGGCTTCCTGGAGGCGGCAGCCCTGGAGTGAGCTGGATTTTGAAAGACAGATTTGGAGGGTAGGTGGGAGAGCACAGCAGGAGATGGGGAATGGCAAACTCAGGGAAGGAGGCTAAGGCAGAAAGCAATCCCAGGGTGAGAGAGAGCACAGCACAGCAGGGAAGGTGCTTGCCTTACGCAGGACCAACCTTGCTCCAGTCCCAGCACCATGTTCAGTCTCCCGAACCCCACTAGGAGTGATCCCTGAGCACAGAGCCAGGAGCAAGCCCTGTACAGTGCCGGGTATACCCCCCACCCAACCAAAGGCAAGCCCTGAGTTCTCAACAGAGGTATAGGAGAAGCTCAGCCCCAGCCCTCGCTCATGCTCCTCTCCTAGAAGTCCCAAGTTGAAGGAAGCTGAGAGAGACGTGCTGGGGTCCCTATGCTCCCTAGGACCCACCTCTCTGCCCCACAGGGTAGGAGGTGCTGGCTGGGGTAGGAGAGCTGACACCCACAGAGCCTGGGTAGAAATGCTCCAGGTGCCCATGGCCCAGCACATGGCTTTGGAGTCCAGCCAGCCTGAGTGTGGGCCCCCCAGCATGGTCAGGTGTGGAATATGGCCATTGGATGGATCCAATCTCTGCACAGGGCATTCCCCCCAATGCCCAGCAGGGGGAGCCACAATCCTGGGAACCTCGGCCAGTCCCCAAGAAGGCATCCTCCCGATATAAGAAAGGCAGATGGAGAAAAGGGAACCCCCAGACTCGGGGTGGGGAGAGATGACGCCCAGCACAGCTCTCGTGAGCTCACAGCTCCTGAGAGAACGGGAGTCCTGAGGTGGTGGAGGGAGCTCCGGCTTGGACCCTGGCTTCATATCTTCAGATCCAGAGGGTCCAACCCCCCCAGGGAGCCCTGGTCCCCGCAACCCCCCCAAGGGTAGCTTCTGTGCGCTGAGCAGAAGGCCTGGCTCCAGGGAGGCCAGTGCAGGTGGTGAGCCCCGTTCTGGAACTCTTCCCGCTGGGTGTGAACTCCCCTGTTTTGCTGATTGGGTATTAGACCAGATGGCCTCAGTTCTTTCTTGAGTATGTTGACTAAATCGAAAGTCTTTGATTCCTCTGTTATCACACATCACATCTTTCTCAGATGTCTTGAATGACCTGTCAGACGCTCAGCTCTCGAGTCTCTGTGGTCAGAGATGAGCAGGGTGGCAGCTCTGCATGTGATCTCAGATCACGTTCTGGTGTTTTGTAACAAGAGTCGGGGCTTGACTTGATTCTAAACTCTTAACTTGCAGAGTGATTTTTAACTCACTCTAGGCTAGAACCAATAGTTCTGCTGGTAGGGCACTTGTCTTGTACACAGCCAAGCCGGGTTCAATCTTTGTCACCCTAGATGGTGCCCTGGAGCCTTGCCAGGAGTGACCCCTGAGTGAGCACAGAGCCAGGCATAAGCCCTAAGCACCCCCAGTTGTGATCTAGAAAGCAAAACAAGACAAAACCAAACAAAAACGTATTCTAGGCTCGCCCCACCCAGGACTGAAGGGTCTGTCCCCTCTCTCTAAGCACTATGAGCTGGGAAACCCCAGGCACCATGGGGGTGAGGTTTAATACCCCTGAAAGAAAGAAATGAAATCTTGTGGCCAGTGAGTGGCACTCTGAGCAGAGTCTCTTCAGACATGACCGAGGCCTCGGGTCTTGTCCCATGCACTGTCCGTGGGCCTGCGGAGGCCTAGAAAGCATCTCATCAGTGCCACCTTGTCGTCCATCTGACCCTCTCTACAGCGCCAGGCAGGGAAACGCCAGCAAACCGGTGTCCACACATTTGGGCTCTGTACGGCCCAGCAGATGGAGCTCAGACACCCTGAACAGTTCCCAGTTAGACGTGGGGGGGGTGGCGTTACAGCTGAGATCCACAGGACTAGGGGTGCTGACTTCTGGGGCTGCTCTTCCCCAACAGAGACGGATTTGGAAGGAAGGGGACCCCTGGGGGCAGGACTCTTGTTCTAGATGCACCTTCCCAGCACCCCCTAACCCCTTTGGGTCGGGGGACCCATCTCAGCTCCACTTCGGGGGCACCTGGCAGGGAGGTGGGTATGCTTGGCTGTCTTGCGGCTGATGGGCATATGGGCAGCCAGGGACACACGCACAGAAGCCTCAGCCCTGGGAAACCCTCACCTGCTGCCATCTCCCCTGTAGGTGTTGGCCATCGACCTGGACGAGGGCCTGAATGGGCTGGTGTCGTACCGCATGCGGGTGGCCATGCCCCCGCATGGACTTCCTCATCAACAGCACCAGCGGCGTGGTGACAACCGCTGCCGAGCTTGATCGCGAGCGCATCGCCGAGTACCAGCTGCGGGTAGTGGCCAGCGACGCAGGCACCCCCCCACGAAGAGCTCCACCAGCACACTCACCATCCGAGGTGAGGGGCGCAGGGCTGCCCAGGCGGGGGGTGTATGTACACATCCCCCTCTGTTGCCCACTGTCCACCTGGACAGGAGCTGCCCTGCTCTGCCCCTCCATGTGGGCTCGGGCTGCTCTGCTCCACCCTCTGTGTGGGCATGCTGTCTTGCTCCCAGCCTGTTAGCACAGCAGGGTTGGCCTTTGCCCAGGGACAGGCCGGCAGAGCATCTGCCTTCAGCGGCCTTCAGCGCCTTCTACAGTCCTCCTGGACCCTATGTCCAGTCCTCTCTGCATCCTTCCAAATCTTTGTTTTGGTTTGTGTTGGATTGATTGGCAAGACAGTGTTAGGCGTGCACGTCAAATTTCCTCTAAATATTTATTATTATGACACAACACCCACAGCTGACGACCATCAGCCCTCCCCCGTCATCCCCAGGGTCCCTGTCCCTGCAGTACTCTGACCCCCACTGCAGTCTGAGTGTAAGGATGAGTTTTCGCTTTGTTTCTCTGTAGCCCGCATGTGAGTGAGACCAGACAGGGCTTGTCCTCTAGCCGACTCGACTTAACGTGGTCACTCTGGTTCCATGTGTCCTCAGCGAGGCTTCTCTGCTAGTACCAGGGTGGTGTTCTGTGGTATTTCTGTCCAGCCTCTTCTCTTGTCCCTCATCTGGCTTCAGGCTTTCAGAGTTCCCAGATCTGGGGCCTGTAAAAGCGCTAGAGTGCGCCCAGGTATGTGGAGATCTGCCTGAGTTCCTCGTCTTCTTCAGTCCCAGGAGAAGACGGCTTTCAAGCCTCTGACGCCTGTACCCCTGTAGCCGCAGAGAGAGAGAGAGAGAGAGAGACAGAGACAGAGACAGAGAGACAGAGACAGAGACAGAGAGAGGCAGTGACAGAGAGAGACAGAGATAGAGACAGAGAGAGAGACAGAGACAGAGAGAGACAGAGAGAGACAGAGAGATACAGAGACAGAGAGAGACAGAGACAGAGAGAGACAGAGAGGCAGGGCACATGGTGGTCCCATAGTGGGGAGAGAGAGTGGGGGTGTGCTGAGCCCCCATTTTATCCAAGACCACAGGTTTATTTGGCAATGTGGAAGGCCTTACCCTCCTGGTGTGTGGCGCTGCCGGAATCACAGCAGAAGGGCAGAATCCTGGGAAGAGGGCAGGGGATCCACACCCCCACCCCAGTTTCAAAGTTTCTCATTTTCTGGTGCTTTCTCACTAATCTCATTGTCTCCGCCTGTGTCAGCGCGACCCAGAGGGGCTGCTGTGGCTCTTTCATCTGACCGCGCTTTAATTCCCGGACAGTACTAGGACATTGGCACGGGCCTTTGCCAAAGGACCGGAGTAACCCCAGGGACCAGAGTGCCGCGTTCAGCAGGCAAGATGTGGCCTGTTTCCCAGGGCAGGTCCCGGCCCATCCCAGGCCTCCGAGGGTGGCACGTGGGGGTGAGTTCCAGCCGATGAAGGCTGGACGGAACTGGGATCCTCCTGGTCATCTCTTGCACACCCATGGCTTGCCTTTGGAGCTCCCACGGAGCGAGTGTCCGTCTGGGCAGCCCCTTCTGTGCAGGCAGGGGGCAAGGAGGATGCTCAGACCTCCGACAAGACCCCAGTGATTTCTCTCCATGGCTCACACAAGCCACACCAGGCAGTCACCCCGATTCCTCCTGGGGATCCCAAGTGGCCCAAGGGAGCTGAGAGTCATTTCACTGCAAAGGTGGTTCCCGGGAATGGGCCCAGTATGCCAAGCTGAGAAACAAATGTTTCTTTACCCCTGTCAGACTTGCCTTGGGCGGAGTCAAATCCAGCTCCTTTCCTTAGGACCCATCACAGCTTGAGGGGATGGGTCTCGAGAGACCCCCACACATACTCCCTATGGGGCTTTGGAAAAACCCTCACTGCTCCAGGGTCAACAGGGGGCGTTTGGTCACAGCTGCCTGGTGGAAGGGTGCTTAGGGGCACCTGGTGAAGGGTTTTGAGAGACGCCTGCTGAGGGGTGCCTGGTGGGGTGCTGAGGTGAAGGGTGCTGAGGGGCACCCATGAGGGGTGCTGAGGGGCACATGTTTCAGGGTGTGAGAGGAGCTGAGCACTGGCACATCATCATCGCCATCATGGCGCCCACCATGTGGCACTGATGGGGTCACAGCAGAAGGAGCCTCTGGGGGCAGTTCTCTTGCACCCACCTAAGCAAGCTCCTAGGGAGCAAGGAGAGGGTGAACCTTCTTGCTCTGGTCCACTCTGCCCTGCAGGCTGGGGTCCTGGCTGCTTGCAGGGAGGTTTGGCTGGTGGGGACATGTGTTCCCTATTTTCTGTGGCTGGAATCACAGCCCTGGAGCTGGGTGGGCAGTGTGGAGCAGGTGGCAGCAAGCAGTGCCGCCACGCCCACCCTCTGTGCCCACAGTGCTAGACGTGAACGACGGAGACGCCCACCTTCTTCCCGGCTGTGTACAATGTGTCTGTGTCTGAGGACGTGCCTCGCGACTTCCGGGTGATCTGGCTGAACTGCACAGACAACGATGTGGGCCTCAACGCTGAGCTCAGCTACTTCATCACAGGTGCTAACAGGAAGGAGGCCCCAGGAGTCTGTGGGGGAGCAAGGATGGGACGTACCAGGATCCCATCAGGAGGGAGGTGGGGCCCAGGAGAAGCCCCGTCACACACATATGCATGCTCTAGATAGATAGATCGATGGATGGATGGATGGATGGATGGATGGATGGATGGATGGATGGATGGATGGATGGATGGATGGATGGATGGATGGATGGATGGATGGATGGATGGATGGATGGATGGATGGATGGATGGATGGATGGATGGATGGATGGATGTGGATGGATGGATGGATGGATGGATGGATGGATGGATGGATGGATGGATGGGTGGGTGGGTGGGTGGGTGGGTGGATGGGTGGGTGGATGGATATCGATCTCTATCTCGCTCTCCCTCCCTGAGGGTGACAAAGCAGTGGCCAGGCATGACCTCTCTATCCCTGAGACCCTTCACAGCAAGTGAGTTTCCACCCAGAATTTCCATCTCGCAGAGTCAAGATGTTTCATCTGAGCCTTCTGAGCCCCATGTGTCAGTGCTAGAAATTGGCTTAGTCTCTAAACGAGTTGATTTGAGCTCAGAAGTGTCGAGCAGCTGCCAGTGGTCGAGAGTCTTAACCAGGAAACTAAGTCTCGGCCCAAGTGCTGGGCTTGGTCACGGTGCCAGGGACAGGTCACTCGTAGGCTGGATCCGTCCAGATGTTCTCGAGTCACAGCTGCACACCTGAGAGGGCTCTGATCAGTTGGCAGGCTCTGGGTTCTTCACATTCCCTGCTTGGACATTTTCCTGGAGGCTCCATCTTCTCTGGCCCATAGCCCACCCGCCCGCAGCCCTGTCTCCACAGTCTTCCCCACACACCCCCACACAGAGTGAAGGCACAGCCTCCTGAAGCAACAATCCGGGGCCTCCAGCTCTCCTTCCAGAGCTTCCCTCTCCACCTCCCCACCTCTCTGCTCACCTCCCAGTACCCTCTGCCCTCCTCCCACCCCCGCCCCCCATCTGGACAACCAGAATGATTCTGCTCCCCACCCCCCCATCTACACTACTTTTGTCTCAGTTCCTTCCCTGCACCCTGGGAACCAGATTTCCTCTCTCAAAGATTTCCCCAAGCAGCAGACAATGCACTTCAGACAATAGGAGGCAGATTCTGCAGGACTGGAGCCAGGAGGCCGTCCCCGGTGCAAGCTGTGAGGACCTGGCAGCAGCACCCTGTAGCCCCCAGGATGTCTTCTTAATCACAGACCTGCCCAGAGCCTCTCACCCAGTCTTAGGATTTCTTCCTTCCAGCAGCTGCCCTCTGCCAACCTGCCAGGCTACCCCCAAACCCAGTGCAGTGGCGCCCTCTGCTGTCCAGAGTGCCTCACTGCCTGCCAGCCTGAGGGGAGGGGTCTCCACCCTACCCTCTGCTGGACTGAACACTGCCCTGGAAGTCGGGAAGCTTGGGTGACATGGTCTCTAGCTCTCCCCCATGGGGCTGGGCCCATGCAGTGCTGCAGCTACCCTCAGAACCCCCATTTCACCCCCAGTCCCCCACTTGGATTACATGGTTCAGACACCTCTGCAGGACCCCTGGCCATGACCCAGAGATCAGACCTGCGCCCACACAGGGTCACACAACAACCTCCCCCACCTAACCTCCAAACCTTGTTCTCTCTGTGGAGAGGAACCAGCGACAGTCCCAGTGAACGGGTCGCTGGCCAGGGCCTGGGGCAGAATGGATGAGACCCTGATGTTCCCAGACCTTCCCACCAACCTTTCAATCAGGTACCCCCAGTCCCAGTCTTCTGCAGAGCTAGGATGTCACTGCCCTTTTCCCTGACCAGAAGACTAGTCTCTTCTGCTGAAACTCACTTCTCTTTTGCCTACAGGTGGGAACGTGGATGGGAAGTTCAGTGTGGGCTACCGCGATGCGGTAGTGAGGACGTGGTGAACCTGGACCGGGGAGACCACAGCAGCGTACACACTCATCCTGGAGGCTATTGGTGCGTGGCAGCCGGCCCAGCCCAGCCTGAGAGCTCACTCATGCCCACACCCCACCCACTCATGCCTCAAGTACCGCTCACTTACACCCATGCCCCCCCCACCCATCCCCAAGCCCTGCCCACCACACCCATGCCCTCATCCCACGAGCCCCACCCACTCATGCCCACGCCCGCCACTCACTCCAAGCCCTACCTGCTCACAGCCATGCTCCGCCCACTTTCCCCAAGCTCCACCCACTCATTCCAAGTCACACCCACTCATCCCCATGCCCTGCCCACTCTCATCCCTCCCCAGCCATCCTTTCTCTGGGTGTCCTCTCTCACCCCTCCAGCCCTCCTGCAGCCAGGCCTGTAGCCACAGCTCTGCCCGCATTCGCGGGAGACCAGATACCCAGATAGTCACCAACAGGGATGAACACATGTGAGTGGGGGCGCCATGCTCACTGCCGTGTGCAGGGCACATGACCAGAGCCTCACAGAGTCAGAGGGGTCCCATGTATAGACAAATCCCTGCTAAACAAGGCACAAGGTCAGCTCTGGCTAGTTCCGGGGACCTGGACCTGAGTCCCTGGGCATGTCCCAGAGAACGGATCTAAGTCACATGCCTGGCCCTGGAGCTGGGCAGGTGGAGTTAGGAAAGGAGGGAGGGACCTTCCAGGCATAGGGTCTGCTAAGAGAGTGCATGGCACTGCTGGCAAAGGGAAGGTGTCCCTCCCTCTGCGTGGGAGGATGGAGTCAGCCCTGGTCCTCAGCCAGCCCCGCTGCCCACATCCCTCCCTGGGTGACACCTCCTTGGGCAGGCAGTGCTGGCACAGACCCTCTCCCTCAGGGCAGTGGCCCACAGCTGCTGCACTGCAGGGGTCCCTGCACCCTGCCGGGAACCAGTCTCAGGGTTATTTCTCAGTGGGCTACACCCATCAGGGGTCTGGGACATGTTCTTACCCCTCCAGTGCCCCAAAAGGAGGACAGTGGTCTGTGTGAGTTGGAAAACCACAAGAATTTACTTAAAAGTGTAGGCGTGGGGCCTGGAGAAATAGTACAGCTGGGAGGGTGTTTGCCTTGCATGAAGCCAGCCGTGATCCCCAGCATCCCTTATGGTCCCCAAGCACTGCCAGGAGTGATTCCTGAGTGTAGAGACAGGAGTTAGCCCTGAGCACTGCCGGATGTGACCCTCCCCCCACCCCACCCCAATAAAAAGCGTGAGGCGTGTGTTTGCAGCAGATGCTCCACCAAGTCTAGGCCATCCTGTCCGTTTCCCAAGGGCTGCCAGACCTCAGGCCTCCCTCCTGGCCCCACAGCCTTCAAGCTCAGCCCCACACCCACTTGTCCGGGATGCAGAGCGGCACATCAGACATGAGGGGTAGGCGAAAGCAGACATTTATCTGGAAACCAGGCGTCCAGAGTTAAGGCCTGGCTTGGCCGCATCACTTCCCCAGTCCCAGGGGAGGGGCCTCCCGTCGCTGGGTTCTGACCGTTCCAGCTGTTTCTGAACTGTGGACGAAGGTCCAAGCCCTGCTCCGGCTTCACGTGGCCTTCCTGCTGCTGACCTCCCTCTGCATCTCTCTCTCTCTCTCTCTCTCTCTCTCTCTCTCTCTCTCTCTCTCTCTCTCTCTCTCTCTCTCTTTCTCTTTCTGTGTCTCTGTCTCTCTTGCTTTTTCTGCACAGGCGTCACTGGCGCCGCTCTCATCTCCTCTATTTCCTGTCTCTCCTCTCCCTCTGTCCATTGCCTTACCTACCCTCCTGGCCTCTGCCTTGCTATTACAAGAACTCTTGCCACTGACTTCATTTCCAGACCCATAACTCAAACCCATCTCCAGAGAGCCATTCTCCCAGGAAGTTCCCAATTCACGGGGCCCAGGCCTCCTCTTTGAGGATTAGGAGCACCATTGGCCACCTTGGTGCCTCAGTTCCCCTTACGCAAAATGAAAGTGCTACTAAAGCACACCGTGAGGACAGGCTGGTGACAGTCTGCCAGACTCTGTTCACTTCTGCTAGTGTCACTCCTAGTCTGAAAGGGAGTAAGCCCCTGACTTGGGCAGATGGGGCATGTCTCTGGCTGGCCCCTGGAACATGCCTACGCACTGGGGTTGGGGACCTCGGTCCATGCTGACACACATCCCTTAACCCCCACAGACAACGGCCCCGTGGAGCGGCACACGGGCACCGCCACCGTGTTCATCACCATCCTGGATGTGAATGACAACCGCCCATCTTCCTGCAGAGCAGCTACGAGGCCAGCATCCCCGAGGACATCCCAGAAGGCCACAGCATTGTGCAGGCAGGTGCTGGGCTGGGGGCACGCCAAGCCCCTCTCAGCTCTGAGCATAGGTTCCTGGGCACAGGGAGGGACAGAGGCAGAAGAAGGTCCCCAGACAGCTTTGCAACAGCCACCAGGATGAAGGAACCCAGATGCCGGCCTCTCCCACTCCCCAAAGGGCGCCCCATAGAGCAGGCAGGAGCGGAAGGAGTGAGGACATTGCCCAGCGCCAGCCTAGCCCACACAGAGCTGCTTTCATGGGGAAGTGAACAGAGAAAGGGCTCTTCGGCGCAGGGAGCTGGAGTAACAGCGGCGAGGAGGCTCGCCTGCCCCAGGCTTGTTGCTGGGTTGGGAGAGAGGCCCGGGAATGAATCACCCTCTGCTGCTGGAGCCCCCGCTTCTCACTGCAGGAAACTTGGAGGTTGCCCCAAACCAGCAACTCTGGACCTGTTTACAGGGACAGGCTCCAGGCCTGCAGGGCAAGCAGCAGGAGAGTGTGGGGGGGGATATAACTACCAGAGGCCAGAGGGGCCTGGGAGCAGAGAGCAACTCCCAGAGGGCCCTGGGCGGCTCTGGTAGCTGGTTCCAGAAGAAGCCTGCCAACCAGGAGCTTTCTTCCCCAAGAGCTGCCTTCAGAAAGCTGGGGGTCCCTGCTGTTCCCCAGACCACTCCAGGCTCACTGCTGAGTCTCCCAGAGCCCTCTGGGGGCACAGCCAGGCCTTTGAACACCCGCACCCCAGCTTTTCTGGCCTTGATCCAGCCTTCCCACCTATTCCCAATCTCTGGAGGGCCACGCCCCAGAGCCCTGCATGGCAGCTTAGCCAGGGGTGGCGCAGGGGGGTGCGAGGTGCCTGCTCCCGTTCTCGGTCTGAAGTGCTCACTTCTGTTCACCCAGCACTGCTCAGACCGAGACCACAGCAGGCGGCCCTAACGCCCTCTTCCCAGGAGAAATTTAGGCCCAGGCCCAGGCCATCCCCAGTGGCCCGAACTGAGTCTGTGGCTTGCTGGACTTGCTCCTGGTGGTCACACAGGTGTGGAAAGGCAGCCAGTAGGACTCTCCAGCTCCTGGGGCTCCTCAGCTGTGGAGTCAAGGGGCCCCCAGGCTAGGCCACCCTTGCTTGGTAAGCAATGGCCTCCCATTTCTGTGCCCGTGAGGCAGAGACTGCTGGCTTGGACTCCACAGAACTCCCAGACTTGCAGAAAGCGTGTCCAGAAGCAGTGACCTGTCTTCTGGGGGTGCAGGCTGGAGGTGGCCTTCAGCTGAAAGGGATGGGGGGTGGGGGACACGCCTGGCCACACAAACACCAATAGAGGAGGAAGATACTGGGGCTTGCCTGGGTCCAGGTTGGGAAGAAACCAGAAGGTTGGAGGCCCATTCCCAGAGGGCCCCGCCTCCAGGCCACAGAGCTCTGCTCTACCCAGTGTGCCGCGGGAGCTGGGAAGCCACCCTTGGAGGCATCTCGCAAGGCCTGTGGATGGCAGCAGAGGGGAGTGGCCCAGGGACACAGGACCTAGCCCTCTGCCTCTTGGGCACAGGAGCGTGGGAACTCAGGTTCACGCTCTGATTTGGGGCGCCCGGTTGGATCCTTTACCCCTGGCTGTGGTAGGAGCAGTTTGGGATTCTGAGTCTCATCCTGAGCTGAGGGTGTTTTGACGTTTCCCAGGCAAGGCTGTGACTGTCCAGAGGGCAGAGGGAATGTATAGTTGGGGGACAGGCCTGATATCCCAGGGCGCTTGGAAGAGGGAAAACTCTCCTGTCCCCTGGGAGAGGCCTCCCGAGCCCCGGGCGGCTTCCTGGGACTCCCACAAGTAGCAGCATCTCCTGTTGCTGGCTGTCCCAGAGAACCAGCCCCTCCCTCACCGTCCGTCCTGCTCTGAGCCATGTGGGGGCACTCTGGTGGGTCTGGCCTGCTTTTGCCGTGGCGCTGAGGGCTTCTCATGGCCGTGTTCCCGACAGGGACTGTGTCACCAGTGGGAGCTGGCAAAGCGCAGCGAGCGGAGAGAGGAACCCAGCTTCCCTTCTCCTCCCGCTCTGGATGTGCAGAGGCAGCAGGACCCTGGTCCATGCAGCGTGTAGGCTGAGCATTTCACGGGCGTGGGGGGACTAATCGGACCCAGACTAGGGGGCACTGTTTCCTGGAGGTGGCCGCTGGTCTTGGTTTGTGCCCCCCCAGAGTCTAGGACACAGATGCTGCAGGTGGGTCTGGAGCCTGCACTGTCCCTCTGGGGTGTGGAGTCTGGGTACTTCTGAGCGTTAAGCGTGTGGCTGAGATTCGTAGTCACTGCCCTCCTGCCCCCTCGCCTAGGGCGCCAGTCTCCATGGGAGCAGGACGGGCCCATGGCCCCATCACATCTTTGTGAACTCCAAGCGCTCGCTGTCTAGGTCATGTTCAAGGCCTGGCAGCGGCCATGGTGGGCCCGGCCCGTTTCTGCGGAGGCTGTGCAGGGAGCGGGTTAGGGAGCCCAGACGCTTCCAGAGCCGGAGTTGGGGTTCGCTGGGGCTCCCAGGGTGGTGGGGCATGCTCCGCGGCCGCTGGCGGCTGGGGTCCAGTGCGGCAGGCTTGCAGAGCACCAGGAACAGCAGGCAGGAGGCCAGCAGGAGGAAGATGCAGGCCAGCGCAATGAGCATGGAGAAGGGGTTCACCACCCCAGCAGGGCTCCCGGCGTGGTGGGGCCTGTGAAGAGGCTGAGGGGGCCGGCAGGACCCTCTGTGCTCATGGTTCCTGCAATGGAACAGGACAGAAACTCAGGCACGGAGCGGCTGGGTCAAGGTTAGGCAGGAAGGGACGCTGGCTGGGCTGGGCAGGCAAAGCTGAGCGCATGTGAAGCCTTCTGCCACTTCACTGATTACACCAGCCTACGGCGGCAGAGTGAACCGAGACGAGGCTGGCTCTGAGCGTGGTGCTCTTTCTCCCACACACCCCATTCCCCATTCACAGAGGGGACAGGCTGCCAGTAGCTGCGGTGTTTAATGTCAGTCCTGTGACAGCCGAGACCTGCTGGGGGCTGCATCCTGCAACCACTTAGCCACTAACTTCTCCACAAGCAAGAGCAAGTCCAGAGTAGAGGACGCTGTAGCTGGTGAGATTCCAGCAATGATCTAAAACAGAAATTGGGGGACGTATTGTTGGGTTCTGGCAATGTTTCGATAAATTTCCTTTTAAATGAATACTTTTAAAAGTTGTGTATGGTGGAGGGTTGATGGCTCAAGGGAAGGCAGGGATCCTACCGGGAATGCTAAGACCCTGGACTCCATCCCTGGCATGGCACAGCCCCTTGAGCATCACTGAGTGTAGCCCAGAGGCCCTCAGCACTGCCAGGCCCCAAACTCTCAACTGTCATACCCCAGCACTGCTGGGTGTTGTCCCCTATTGAAAACAATAAAGGGGACCAAGCCCGTGGCCCTCATTGATGGAAATGCAGGGTGATGGGGAGACTATGACTGCGTGGAAAGAAAAAACATGCTTCCGGAGCCCGTGTAGCATGTATCAGAGAGTACAGGTGACCGAGCCACCTGGGCAGCTGGTCGGGCCCCACCAGGAGATGGACTTGCCACAGCCAGTCCTTGAGGAAGGTCGGGGACACTCGATCCGTATGCTCAATTCTTCCTGTCTCCCAAGAGAAGCCGAAAAGTAGATCTTTAGGCATTTTTTTTTGTATCCGAATGCATTCAAATTCATTTCGGGAAATAGAACAGAGGAGAGAAGGGGGGAAACCAACAACATTGCAAAGGCCAAGAGAAACTTGATCCCCCCCACATATCTGAAGTGAATTTTCAAATATTTAAAATCTGACAGTGAGCCAGACAAAAGCCTGTGGACAGGCGCCATCCTACTTGTAGGCCAGTGTTTGATCTTCGATTTTTATAAACAACAGGAAATCCAAAAGAGGATCTAATAAGAAAAATAATCACCTGTTTCCCTTTGATCCGAGATGGGAGTCACGGATTCCCCCCTTTGCCCAGCTCACCCACAGGCGGGGGCTGGACCAAGGGGAAGGGCCTTGGATCCTGCCATGGCTCTCACTGTACCCCCTGCAGAGTCCAGGCACGGGTCCTCCCCCACTGCCCTTCCCGGTACTCACCAGCTGCAGGGGTCCAACACCAGGATGCGCGTCCCCAGCCTCCCTCCCTGCCCAGGCCGACTGACAGGGCCCCTTGCTCCCTCCGGCTGAGCATTTCCCACCAACTCTCCTCCCAGTGTGTCCAGACAGGAGTGCCCCTCCCAGCGCCCAGCTGGAAACTCTGATGCCCGTCTTGCTGCCCGAGCTCCCGCCTTGCAGGCATTGGGCCTTGACTGACCCTGGCCGGGCAGCTGTGTATGCATTAGCTTTTCTTTGAATCAGAGCCAGAGGCATTGGGTGTGCCTAGGGTCATCTCCCACAGGGAGGATACTGGCTGTCCCTCTGCCCTTCCTGGGCAGGGCTCCTCTGGGAGTCAAGAAGAGGTTGTCTGGAATGGACTGAGTGTCGGGGCCACCCCAGACCTGGGTCCCCATCAGCTAACATGGTGGAAGTTTCTATAAGGGGGCGCAGGTAAAAAGTGAGGCTGGTGTTAGCATCTGGGGTCCCCTTAGAAGCAAGAGAGTCCCAAGTGCTCAAGACCGTCAAGCCGCCCATTCTGTAACACACAGTTGCCATAGCTCTGGGCCAGCTGGCACCCCCGGCCCCAGACCCTGGTTCCTAGGGAAAGGGGGCTCTTGCAGACAGAGCTCAGATAGCCTGGAAGGTGGTGAAGCCTGAGCTCCTCACTGGCGCTCAGGGCACCCCCACAGGCCTGGCTCTGGGTCTGTCTGTGGAAGTTCACTCTGGAACCGTCTTTCTCCCTCAGCACCATTCTCAGAGCACTGTGCTCAGAGCACACCATGCTGTGGGCCTCACCGGGCCTCATTACTGACCCCCACAAATCAGAGGGACTCCAGATCTGGGTACTGCCTTCCTCCTCCCCAGTGATCCAGCCACCATCTGCCCCCTTCACTTACTCAGACTTCTCTGACTGATCCCCAACCACTGACCTCAGAGTCCCCAGCTGGGTTCAGTCACCTCAGCTGTCCAGGGAAGGCTCCAGCGGCTCCAGTACCCCCCTGGCCCAGGCTGGCCCAGGCTCTGACAGGCCCCTTTGGCTGGGCCCTCCCTCTTCCTTTGTCTAGAAAGTCCAGACCCCCGTAGGGAAGGGACAGCCAGGAAGATAGGGGTGACAACTGCTGGACGGAGGGTGGGAGGCACGCGGGAGGAGCCAGACGCTCACTCCTAGCGTCTCCATGGAGCCCTCACTCAAGGGGCCTGGGCGCCACCCCAGCGTCTCCATGGAGCCCTCACTTGAGGGGCCCAGGCACTAGGGGGCTGGGAGGTGCCTCTGGGCCAGGCCCCTCACCATCACCCAGCTCTGTGAGGACGTGCTAGTGGTTTGTTGGGGGCAGCCAGCAGGCGGATATTCAGAGCTTGCCAGCCCCCAGGTTACCAGGGAGAGAGACACAAGGGAGGGCACGCTTGGGACAGCATGAGAAGGACAGCGGCTAGCCCCCTTCTCCCCATGGAGGTGGGGGAGGTGGGAGGAAGAGGAGAGGTATCGGGGTGGGGAGAGATTATAGGGCAGAAAGCACTGCCCAAAAAACACTCATACACGCATATGCACTCACACACACCACAGTCATACACACGCATACACACACCATACACTCATATACACGCACACACTACATACTCATACACATGCATACACATTCACACCCCCCCACACACTCATATACACACAGCACACACTCATACACATACATACACATTCATACACCCCCACACACACCACATTCATACGCATTGCACTCATACACACACCCCACTCTCACTCATACTTACATAACACGCACACACATTCACAACTACACATTCATACACTCCACACGTACCACAATCACACATTTACACATACACACACTTATACCACATACACTCATATACACCACATACACACACCACACACATTATACACACCACATATTTATACACACCACAATTCACACGAGTCATACACTCACACATTTGCACTCACATGTATGCACCACACAGTCACACATATGCACACACACATGTTCATACACACTGGCTTATACACATGCGCGTGTGCACATACACACACACACACACACACAGAGGAAGCTTCTCTGCTTCCCCTGGCAACCAGCTGCCCAATTGGGAGCCTAAGTCCTAAGCAGCTTCCCTTAAGTTACCTAAACTCTCAGGCCCACCTGCAGAGAACTCCAGAGTTCTCAGCCTGAGCCTAGGGCCCACCCGTTCTCAATGGGGCTCCTGCTTTGGGGCACCCTCAGTCACAGTCAGCGCCTCATTCTCCCTGCCTGGGTTGCTGAGCATCTGCCGGGAACTGTGGGTCCATGACATGACTCGCGTGGGGTCCTCTCTTGTCTGGGGAGTGTGCTCTCATGACTCAAGGCCCAAGAGGTATGACCTGTCATCCAGAAAGTCAGCATTGGGTTGGCACTGCCCTGAAAGGCCTGGGATGGCTCTGTGAGTTTCAGGGGCTGAAGGTGTCCCAAGAACCTGCCTGGACCCCCCCGCCCTACTGCTGTTTCTCCTGAGAACCAGCCCTGACCGCCTCTGCCCTGCTGCTGGTTCTCCTGAGAACCAGCCCGGACCCCCCACTGCTGTTTCTCCACAGCCAGCAGTGACTCCTGCTCCTGTGACAGGGAGGTGCCCCAGGGCACCAAAGCTACAATAGCTGGGTCAGTAATTCTTACAGTGAGCAGAGACCCTGACAGGGTCCCCTGTTGGCTGGGCCTCGGCCCTGCCTGACCAGGGGATAGACCCCAGAGGCCAGTCTACTGCCCCTCTGTGCAGGCCCCAGCAGGCTGCAGGGCAGGCTTGCCCACTCAGCTTCTCAGTGAGCCCACAAAGCTGCTTGTCCTGGTGCCCTACATGAGGACATGGAGGCCCAGGGGACCTGTTGACCTAGCCACTGAGCCGCCTGGAGGCTGGATTCACACAGACCCTGCAGGACCCAGAGCTGAGGCTCCACCTTGTCCACACCCTGTCCCTCCCTCCCCACCCCCAGTTAATGCTGTGTCCCCCTCCACCACATGGACTCCAGTTCCCCCACAGCCCTGCTCTTCGGGACCCACTTGCTGTTCTCTGAGCAGACTCATCCTGGCTTCCACAGCCCTGTTAGAGACCCAAGGACCCGTCAGTCCCGTATAAACCCATTAGCACCAGTACCTAACACCCGGCTCCGGGCAGCCTGTCCTATTGCTCACTAGGATCATTACCCTGATTTGTCTCTGCTAGTAAACCAGGTTCCTTCCATCCTTGCACACCCAGCTCCTCCTTTGGTAACCTTTGGTTGATCCAATCCTGCCACCTCCGCTTTCTTGATCTTGGCCACCAGGAAACTGGTCCCCCTCTTCTCTCTGACTCCTGCCATGTCCCCACCATCCACCTAGGCCTGCCAAGGGGCGGTGCATGGTGAATAGTGGCAGGATTTGCTCAATGGGCAGAGACCAAAGCTGAACTAGGGCCTCCAGTGGTAAGACAGAAAATTTCAGTGCAAATGAACTTGTAGAACACAGTGGAGAAATGCTGGCAATGCCACCTAGATTCAGAGGAAGAGACAGGCAAGGAGCAGTGAGGGCACAAATGAACTCCCCATCCAGGGGCCCAGGCCCCAGACGTGGGCTGGGCTGGATGGTACATCGCTCACGTCTGCTGGCTGCATGGAGCTTTCTTGCCTCTCCCGGAGACTCAGTTCAGCAAGTATATGTCCCTGCTCCCCAGAGGCCCCTTGTTCTTGGGCTAAAGGCCACAGTGGAGGCTTCAGCAAGGCCCAGAAGGGCCAGGTGATGGTGAGGGAGGAGCATTTTCTCGCTGGAGAGCGAGCTGGCTGGGCAGAGCCACTGGCAAGGTGAGCCTAAAACCAGCACATGTTGGTGTTCAGGAAATGGCACAGAGGGCTAAAGAGTTGCTCAGAGGCCAAGGGTGTGTGCTTTACTGGCACAGACCCTGTGTTGGGTCCCCAAGCACCGTCTTGGTAGCCCCTGAGTGCCACCTTCATGGTCCTGCTGGTCCCCAGCAACCTAGGTCTCACCACTGAGTCTTCAACCCTGTTGGCTAAGTATCGCTGGTGGTGGCCCTCACCCCCTGAACACTGTTTGGAGCCATCCCCTGCCAAGAAAAAAGGAAAAAAGGAAAAGTTAGACCGGTGTGGCCGCAGAACCAGTAAGGGAGGGAATGGTGGAGAGTGAGCTGGGGAAGGGAGGTACCCCATAAGCTCAGCTTCTTAGCAGCAGAAGATGCTCTTTCCTGTCCTGAGCCCAGGGTCAGAAGCCCAGGTGTGTCCACCCCAGTAGCGCCATAGGGGCACTGTGATCTCCAGCACTGCCCAGCACCTGTTAGTCCCACAGAACCATATGACACCCCATTCCCCAACAAGCAGCACTAACAAGCATGTCTCCCCAAGCTAATATGTGTAAACAGCCCCCACCACTAGAAAAGTAGGGGGTAAAATATCCCCCCTGCTCCCCTTTGTGGTTGTCACAGTGATGGGGGTTTTCTGGACTGTGATGCTCCCACACTTTTTGGGAAGGACTATACTTGGCTATGCTGGGGGTTACTCGTGGCTCTGCCCTCAGGAATTACTCCTGAAGGTGCTCGGGAGACCATATGGGATGCTGAGGATTGAAACTGGGTCAGCTGTATGCAAGGCAAACCCCTACCCACTGGACTATTGCTCCGATCCTCTGCTCCCACTCTTGACTGTGGTGTTTGCCCTGATTGGGGGTTGTGCCCCCTTCAGTCGGGGGCTCACACCGTTCTTACATAGTGTTTGCTGGGGGTCGCCCTCCTGGTCCCAGAGCTGGTGCCACTGATGCAGGTGCTGGAGTCTCTGTACTCCACAGAGCGAGCCTCGACCATGCTTAGGGGTCAACCCCAACAGAGCCATGCTCTGACCATGCTCAGGGTCAACCCCAACAGAGCAGTGCTCTGACCATGCTCAGGGGTCAACCCCAACAGAGCCATGCTCTGACCATGCTCAGGGGTCAACCCCAACAGAGCCATGCTCCGACCATGCTCAGGGTCCAACCCCAACAGAGCAGTGCTCTGACCATGCTCAGGGGTCAACCCCAACAGAGCCATGCTCTGACCATGCTCTGGGCTTGAGCCCCAACAGAGCCATGCTCTGACCATGCTCAGGGGTCAACCCCAACAGAGCCATGCTCTGACCATGCTCAGGGGTCAACCCCAACAGAGCCATGCTCCGACCATGCTCAGGGGTCAACCCCAACAGAGCAGTGCTCTGACCATGCTCAGGGGTCAACCCCAACAGAGCAGTGCTCCGACCATGCTCAGGGGTCAACCCCAACAGAGCAGTGCTCTGACCATGCTCAGGGGTCAACCCCAACAGAGCAGTGCTCTGACCATGCTCAGGGGTCAACCCCAACAGAGCAGTGCTCTGACCATGCTCAGGGGTCAACCCCGACAGAGCCATGCTCTGACCATGCTCAGGGGTCAACCCCGACAGAGCAGTGCTCTGACCATGCTCAGGGGTCAACCCCAACAGAGCAGTGCTCTGACCATGCTCAGGGGTCAACCCCAACAGAGCCATGCTCCGACCATGCTCAGGGCTTGACCCCGACAGAGCCATGCTCCGACCATGCTCAGGGCTTGAACCCCGACAGGCCATGCTCTGACCATGCTCAGGGGTCAACCCCGACAGAGCAGTGCTCTGACCATGCTCAGGGGTCAACCCCAACAGAGCAGTGCTCCGACCATGCTCAGGGGTCAACCCCAACAGAGCAGTGCTCCCGACCATGCTCAGGGTCAACCCCAACAGAGCAGTGCTCTGACCATGCTCAGGGGTCAACCCCAACAGAGCCATGCTCCGACCATGCTCAGGGGTCAACCCCAACAGAGCAGTGCGTCTGACCATGCTCAGGGTCAACCCCAACAGAGCCATGCTCTCGACCATGCTCAGGGGCTTGACCCCCGACAGAGCCATGCTCCGACCATGCTCAGGGGTCAACCCCAACAGAGCCATGTCGACCATGCTCAGGGGTCAACCCCGACAGAGCAGTGCTCTGACCATGCTCAGGGGTCAACCCCGACAGAGCAGTGCTCTGACCATGCTCAGGGGTCAACCCCGACAGAGCAGTGCTCTGACCATGCTCAGGGGTCAACCCCAACAGAGCAGTGCTCTGACCATGCTCAGGGGTCAACCCCAACAGAGCAGTGCTCTGACCATGCTCAGGGGTCAACCCCCGACAGAGCAGTGCTCTGACCATGCTCAGGGGTCAACCCCAACAGAGCAGTGCTCTGACCATGCTCAGGGGTCAACCCCAACAGAGCCATGCTCCGACCATGCTCAGGGGTCAACCCCGACAGAGCCATGCTCCGACCATGCTCAGGGCTTGACCTCGACAGAGCCATGCTCACCATGCTCAGGGCTTGAACCCGACAGAGCCATGTTCCGACCATGCCCAGGGCTTGAACTCCGACAGAGCCATGCTCTGACCATGCTCAGGGGTCAACCCCAACAGAGCCATGCTCCGACCATGCTTAGGGCCTGTGGGAGGCTTGCAGGGAGGAGGGGGGGAGAGTGTGGAACCCAGGATCTCCCGCTGGCAAGGCAGGTGCTCTGAGCCTCTGGGTCATCCCCGGGTCTCTGAGTCCATGTTTGCCACCCCGAAAAGGGAAAGTTGGCCCTGTGGGATCCGGGTTGCCCACACCAGGCCCCTCCCCAGTGCCCAGGGCAGGCTTGCAGTGAGCAGAAAGTGGGACAGAGCCAGAGGGGCTTCAGGGTTCAGCCCACACCCACACTTCCCTGCCCCTTCCTGCAGCATCCTGGAGCAGGGCTGGGTGTGAGTGAACACCAGTTTACCCCCCCTCTAGTCATGCAAGTCTGCATTTCCACAAAATGGGGGCACACAGGGCAGGGTGGTGGGCAGCTGGGACCCAGGGCCAGAACAGCTTCAGATGGAGCGGTGTGACCAGCCCGCCCCCACTGCTGAGGAGGCTCAGGGTCCCAAAGGTTCACAGAGGGAATTGTGAAGTGAGTGTGAGTAGTTGTGACCGAGGGGGCCCATCCAGAGAGCACCACACCTTCCACTGTCTCTCCAAGAGCGAGGTGGCCTCACCAGGAGCAAAGGAACTGGCAGGTCACCAACACTGGCCATGAAACTATCAACAGTCGGGTGTTGTCTTGAGGGTCTAAAGGGCAACTAGCCCTTCCTGTGGCCAGAGGGGTCTGCACCGTGGGGTACAGCTCAGGCATAACCTCGTGTCTCCCTCTCTTAGCTGAAAGCCACGGACGCTGATGAAGGCGAAGTTTGGGCGTGTATGGTACCGCATCCTTCAGGGTGAGTGCCCGCCCACACACAGAGGGCCTCACCCCTGCCCTGTCCGGACTGTTGGGGTGGACCAGAGGGATACCTACTTGCCCTCCACACCAGGTGGGATGCCATTTGGGGGAGAACAGGCTTTTGTTCTGCCCAAGTTCCCCCCATCCTAAACTGCTTCTCAAAGCTGCGCCGGTGCCCCTGAGATTAAGTTTCTTGTGTCTATCCTGAGCTATTCTTGGACATTAGGTCAGCTCCGTAGACCAGCTTCTCAGTGGTATGATGAGAAACTGTCAGGGGAGGCAGGTTGGCCTGTGTGCCCCTGCAATCAGGGATGGAGTCGACCCCCTTCTCAGCTCATGTGGTCTGAGGAAAAAGAAAGGCAGGTCCCCAGAGGGAAATAGGTCCTGAGCCACAGTTGGGGTAACAGATACTGACCAGGCCCTAAGTGGTCCATGAAATCTCAGGCCCTCCACTCACTCACCCATCTATTTGCTTTGGCTTCTCTGGGTGGGCCCAAGTCCCCTGAAACATGAAATTCTCTGACGTCCTGGCATGGAGGCGTTAGGGCACCTAAATCTTCTCCTGAGGACACAGGGGACTTGTGTGGCTTCCTCAAACCCCACCGGCCTGAGGCAGAGCTTGTGGCATTGTGGGTTCCCCAAGTTCTGGAAAGCACTGGCCCTCTGGGGCCGCCACCTGTCCGCCAGCTCCAGAGAGACCTGTGCATCTCGTCTGCCCCTCACAGGTAACCAAGGCAACAACTTCCGGATCCACGCCAGCAGCGGCCTCTGATGCGGGGGCCACGAGCCCTAGACCGGGAGCGGAACTCATCCCACGTGCTGCTGGTGGAGGGGCCTACAACCATGACCTGGGCCCCATGCGGAGCCCGCCAGGGTGAGGCTGGCGGCGGGGTGTCCAAGGGCAGCCGGACAGCCATGACCTGGGCCCCCATGGAGCTCATGGAACTGTGTGCAACAGTGGCTCCCTGTACTCCTGTTTCCTTAGTCTCCAGCATGGCCACATGCGCATGGGTGAGATCCCTATGTCCTTGCTGGGCATAGGTGAGGGACAGAGAGAACATGGCTCAGCCAGGGGCTTCCCTTTACCCACTTCTGTTCTCCCTAAACCACCACTACCGGCAATCCTGTTGCCTGTTTTGACTGGAGACCTTTCGGCAGATCACTTGTATCACTTGTATCACTGTCTTCCCGTTGTTCATTGATTTGCTCGAGCGGGCACCACTAACATCCCCATACATCCTGTCACATGCTAGTGTAGCCTAAGGGCATCTGTATACTCCAGGAACATAAAGAGCCCAAGAACCATTCCATCAAATCATGGGAATGAGGTCTATAATTGTTACTGTATTTGGCATATCAAATATGACACGGTAGCTTGCCAGGCTCTGCCATTTCAGCAGATGAGGTTCAAAGTGACCAATTAGGGGCTGAGCAGTAGTCCAGCAGACATTTGCCTTGCACATGGCTGACCCGAATTCTAGAACCAGCAACCCATATGTTCCCTGGAGCACCACTAAGAGTAATTCCTGAATGCAGAGCCAGGAGTAACCTGAGCATTTCCAGGTGTGACTCAAAAAGCTAATTAATTGATTGATTGATTAATTAAATGACCAATTAGTGGTCAAAGAGATAGTACAGCAGCGATGAGGGTGCTTGTGTTGTGCACAGCTGACCCAGGTTTTATCCCTGGCATCCCATATGATCCCCAAGCCCTCCAGGAGTGATCCCCTGAGCAGCACCAGATGTGGTCCAAAAGCCAAAAAAACTAAAAATAATAAATGGCCAGTTAAATCAACTAATTTGCCTGGGCCCTTCCCCCCCACCCACTCCCCACTGACCAACCAGAGCCCCAGACCACTCCTGAGAGCCATTTGGAAGTGTAGAGGGGCCTGTTGACTCTATAGTGGTAAACTGAGGGAGCTCATAGCTTGAGAACCAGGACGGAGGCCCAGCTCTCTCAGTGAGGTTCCTAAGTATTTGGGTTGCCAGTGCCCTGAACTGGTCCAGGGGGACACACACTCACCTGCACTGAGAGCAAGCCAGCCCTATCCCCTCCCCCCCACTTCCACCGCAGTGCCCCCCACCCAGGACAAAGGAGGGGATCTCTCTAGGTTGCCCCACAGCTCCCGACTCACACACACTGCAGCTCACAGCCCCCTCCCCTAAACCAGATGGAAGGTGAGCAGAGGTGGGGAACCAACAGGTTCCTCTCCCCAGCCTGTCCACTCTTCATATCCTGCTGCCCCGCCCCTGACACACAGTGAGGGAGTCCCTGCTTGAGCCTCTCACAGTGGGGCCCCAGAGCTATTGGACAGTGGGTCAGAGCCCTGGGGGTTCACAAGGTGGAGGGTGGCCCCCTGGTGCCCAGCCTCAGAGCTGCTCCCTGTGGAGCCAGCATCACCCCACCAGGACGCATGAGGTCAGCCGAGTTGGGGTGCCCTGGACTTCAGTGACCCCCAGAGTGATATTCCCCTCATGGACCCAGGAGTAGGTGGACGCCACCTCCAGGCAAGACTTGCTCCGGCTGGAGTGTGGACTCAGGAGCCGCAAGCCTGGTTGGAGGCCAGTGGTGGTGGGGGTGGGGAACACATGTAGAGCCACAAGGCAGACTGCCCCAGTGCAGGGCAACTGACCTACACCCCTTGTATCTCCCTGTGACCCCAGGATTTTACACAGCTTCAGGTGCTCCCTGACCTGGAGTGCAGGATCTGAGGGATCCGGGTGTGGGGCACTGTGCTCGGCCACTTAAACACAAGGGAGACCCAGAAAAGGGTCGAAAGTAGATGTTTAAGGGATCCGTGACCAGGTGTGACCCCCAGGCACCAGATACCCGCTGCTTCTTCAGCATCTATGCTGCACAGCCTCACCAAGGCACCCTCAGAGCACACAGACCTCTGTGCTGCTTCTCTCTTTGTTTTTGGTTGGTTTGTTTGTCTGGGGGGGTCACACCCAGCGATGCTCAGAGCTACTATTGGTTCTGCCATCAAGAATCACTCCTGGAGGTGCCCGGGACCATATGGGATGCTAAGATTGAACTGTGTTCACACTGTGTTTACACTTTGCACACTTGTCTGTTATGTGCAAGGCCAACGCCCTACCCATTGTACTATTGCTCCAGCCTCTTTTGTTCTTGTTTTGATTTGATTTTTGGGTTTTGTTTATGATTTTGTTTAGAGACCACACCCAGTAGAGCGTGGGGCTTCCTCCCTGGCTCTGCACTCAGGATCCATATGGGGTGCTGGGGTTGGTTCCTGAGTCAGCAGAATAAACTGCTGCACTGTCTCTATCCTGCCCCCCACCTGCTTGTTCTTTTTAGAAAATAATAATTTTTTTTTTTGCTTTTGGGTCACACCCGTGATGCTCAGGGGTTTCTCCTGGCTCTGCACTCAGGAATTACTCCTGGCGGTGCTCGGGGACCATATGGGGATGCCGGGATCGAACCCGGCCGGCACAGGCCAGCCAGTAAGGCAAATGCCCTACCCTCTGGGCTATCGCCCGCCCCCCAAAATAATAATTTTTGGAGAGATGGAAATTGTTTTTATTTTCATGTCTCTAAGCATTTTTTCTAGTTTCATTTGTTAAATTTTTTTATTTAATTTATTTTTTTGTTATACTACTGTGATATACACTTACAAAGATAGTCATAATTGGGTCTCAGTCATACAGTGTTCCAGCACCTGTCCCCCCACCAGTGCCCCATTCCCACCACCAATGTCCCTCCCACTCCACCCCCCATCCTGCCTCTATAGCAGGTACTTTTTCTTTCTTTCTTTCTCTCTCTGACTCTCTCTGTCTCTGTATCTCTCTGTCTCCTGTCTTTTTTCTCTCTCTGCCTCTCTCTCTCTCTCTCTCTCTCTCTCTCTCTTCTAACACATTGTCGCTTGCTCTACAGACATGTAAGTTTTATCATGTAAATCTTTTTGTCTATTCAATGCTGAATTCTAGTCTTGGTGTTATTGTTTCCCACAATTAGTAGACCACTGGTATATATTTATATCCCATTAATGAATGCAGTCATTGTATAGCTGTCCTTTCCTTCTGACTAATTTCTTACTCAGCATGATAGTCTCCATGTTCATCCATTTGCAGGTAAATTTCATGACTCTCGCCTTTCTGACAGCTGCACTGTGTAGATGTACCAAAGTTTCTTTATCCAGTCTTCTTGTTCTTGGGCACTTAGGTCGCTTCCAGATTCTGGCTATTGTGAATAGTGCTGCGATGAATATAAAAGTGCAGATATTGTTTCCGCTGTGTGTTTGTGGGTCTTCAGGTATATTCCCAGGATTGGTATTACTGGGAACTTCAGGGTCTTCAGGGTATATTCCCAGGATTGGTATTAAAATGGGAACTTAATATCTAGTTTTCAGAGGAATGTTCGTATTGTTTTCCAAAAAGGGCTGACCAATCATCACTCCCACCAACAATGGATGAGTGTCCCTTTTCCCCTCTACCATCCACCCCAGCACCAGTTGTTCTTGTTGTTTTGGATATGTGCCAGTCTCTGTGGTGTGAGATGATACCTCACTGTTGTTTTGATTTGTATCCTGCTGATGATTAATGATGAAGAGCACTTTTTCATATGCCCTTTGGCCATTCAAATTTCTTTCTTTGGTAGCTTCTGTTCATTTCTTTCTCCCATTTTTTTGACGGGGTTGGCTATTTCTATCTTGTAAAGTGCTACCAGTGCCTGATATATCATGTATGTTAACCCTTATCGATGGGCTTTGGGTGAAAATTCTTTCCAGTGTGTGGGCTGTCTCTGTTCACCGCTTCTTTGAAGTGCAGAAACTTTTCTTAGTTTTATATAATCCCACTTATCTTTGCTTGCCATTTGCTTTGTCAGTGGTGTTTCGCCTTTGGAGATGTCTTTAGATTGAATGTCTTAGAGTGTTTTTCCTGTTTTCCTTGATCTACCTTATAGATTCATGTCTGATGTTGAGATCTTTAATTCATTTTGATCTGACTTTTTGTGCATGGCATTAGAAGGAGGTCTGAGTTCATTTTTTCACATGTAGCTGCCTAGTTTTCCCTGCACCATTTGTTGAAGAAACTTTCTTTGCTCCACCTAATATTTTTTGCTCCTTTATCAAAGATTAAGTGATCGTATTTGAGGGTGTGTTTCAGGATATTTGGCCCCATTACATAGGTCTATGGATCTGTTTCTATACCAATATCATGCTGTTTTAATTATGACTGCTTTGTAGTCGAGATTGAAGTTGGGTAATGTGATACCTGCCATCTTTTCCCCAAGGATTGTTTTAGCTATTTGTGGGGCTTATTATCCATACAAATTTCAGGAGTGTTTGGTCAATTTATTTGAAGAATGTCATGGGTATCCTTATAGGAATGGCATTTATCTGTATAAAGCTCTAGGAGCATTAACCATTTTGATAATGTTAATTCTCCCAATTCATGAACAGGGATTGTGTCTCCATTTCCACATGTCCTCTTTTATTTCTTTTAAAAAATTTTTATTATACCACAGTGAAACATACAGTTACAAAGGTGTTCATAATTGGTTCTTGTAATACAGTATTCCAGCACCCATCCTCTCCACCAGTGCCCCATCCCCCCACCACCAGTATACCCACACCCTCCCACCCCCCCAGGCTGCCTCAATAGCAGGTACCCCAGTTTCCTCTTTCTCTCTCTCTGTCTCTGTCTCTGCATCTCTCTCCCCTTCTTTTACACATTGCGGCTAGCCCTGCAGACATTTAGGGTTTATCATGTAAGTCTCTTTGTGTATATTCAATGGTGAGTTCTAGTCTGACATTACCATTTCCCACACTCAGTAAAACACTGGTATATATTTATATCCCATTAATGAATGCAGTCATTCTATATCTGTCTTTTTCCTTCTGACTAATTTCACTCAGCATGATAGTCTCCATGTCCATCCATTTGCAGGTAAATTTCCCAAGTTTGTCTTTTCTGACAGCTGCATAGTATTCCATCGTGTAGATGTACCACAAGTTTCTTTAGCCAGTCCTCTGTTCTCAGGCACTTAGGTTGTTTCCAGATTCTAGCTATTGTGAATAGCGCAGCAATGAATAAAGAAGTACAGATAGTGTTTCTGCTATGTGTTTTTGGTCTCTAGGATATATTCCCAGGAGTGCTATTGCTGGATCAAAATGGGAGCTCAATATCTAGTTTTCGGAGGAATGCCCATATTGTTTTCCAAAAAGGGTTGGACCAATCGGCACTCCCACCAACAGTGGATGAGAGTTCCTTTTTCCCCACATCCACACCAGCACCGGTTGTTCTTGCTGTTTTGGATGTGTGCCAGTCTCTGTGTGGTGTGAGATGGTATCTCATTGTTGTTTTGATTTGCATCTCCCTGATGATTAATGATGAATAGCACTTTTTCATATGCCTTTTGGCTATTCGGATTTCTTCTTTTTGGAAGCTTCTGTTCATTTCTTCTCCCCATTTTTGATGGGGTTGGCTGTTTTTTCTTTGTGAAGTGCTACCAGTGCCTGGTACATCCTGGATATTAACCCTTTGTCAGATGGGTATTGGGTTAATATCCTTTCCCACTCTGTGGTTTGTCTTTGTATCTTGGTCACTGTTTCTTTTGAGGTGCAAAGCTTTTCAATTTTATATAATCCCATTTGTTTATCTTTGCTTCCATTTGCTTGGTCCGTGGTGTGTCATCTTTAAAGATACTTTTAGTTTCGATGTCGAAAGCATTTTTCCTATGTTTTCTTTAATGTACCTTATAGATTCATGACTGATGTTGAGATCTATAATCCATTTTGATCTGACTTTTGTGCATGGCGTTAGAAGGAGGTCTAAGTTCATTTTTTACACATAGCTGCCCAGTTTTCCCAGCACCATTTGTTGAAGAGGCTTTCTTGCTCCACTTAATATTTTTTCCTTTATCAAAGATTGAGAGTGTTTCCGTGATATTCAGTTCTAGTCCATAGGTCTACGGGTCTGTCTCACTGTCTTAATTACAACTGCTCTGTAGTAGAGCTTGAGGTTGGGAAAGTGATACCTCCCATCTTCTTTTTCCTAAGGATTGCTTTAGCTATTTGTGGGGGCTTATTATTCCATACAAACTTCAGGAGCATTTGTTCAATTTCTTTGAAGAACATCATGGTATCTTTATAGGAACCGAATTGCATCTGTATAAAGCTCTAGGGAGTATTACCATTTTGATAATGTTAATCCTTCCAATCCATGAGCAGGGAATGTGTCTCCATTTCCTCAGGTTCTCTTCTATTTCTTGAAGCAATGTTTTGTAATTTTCTTTGCATACATCCTATACATTCTTAGTCAAACTGATTCCTAGGTATTTGATTTTCTGTGGCACAACTGTAATGGGATCATTTCTTAACATCTCTTTTCTTCTCTTTCATTATTTGCATATAGAAAAGCCATTGACTTGTGATATTGATTTTGTACCCTGCCACTCTACTATAGGACTCTATTATTTCTAGGAGCTTTTGATAGAGAGTTTAGGCTTCTCTAGATATAATATCATGTCATCTGCAAATAGTGACAGCTTGACTTCTTCTTTCCTATCTGGATGCCCTTAATGTCCTTTTTCTTCCTGATTGCTATGGCAAGTACTTCCAGTACTATATTGAATAGAAGAGGTGAAAGTGGGCAGAGTTGTCTTGTTCCCCGGTCTTAGCTTTCGTTTTCCCCATTGAGAATGATGCTTACTCTGGGCTTGTAGTAGATAGCTTTAATTATACTGAGGAAGGTTCCTTCAATTCCCATTTTACAGCAAGTTATTTTTTATCATGAACAATGTTGATCTTGTTAAATACTTCTCTGCATCTATTATATGATCAATTTTTATTTTTTCTCTTATTGATATGTATTATGATTGACTTGCAAATGTTGGCCCATCCTTGCATTCCCGGGATGAATCCTACTTGGTCATGGTGTATAATCTTTTTGATGACTCTTGGATTCCATTTGCTAGTATTTTATTGAAGATCTTAGCATCTGTGTTCATTAGGAGATTGGTCCCTAGTTTTCTTCTTTGTGATGTCTCTGTCTGCTTGGGTATAAGGGTGATTTGTGCCTCATAGAAGCTATTTGGGAGTGTGCCTGTTTCTTCTATTTCCCTAGAAGAGCTTGGAAAAGGACCGGTGTAGGTCTTTGAAAGTTTGGTAGAATTTACCGGTGAATCTGTCTGGGCCTGGGCTTTTGTGTTTGGGCAGACTTTTTGATTACTGATTCCATCTCCTGTTGGGGTATTCCAAAACTTCTTGTTGCAGCCTTGGGAGGCTAAAAAAATTCTGGAATTTGTCCATTTCTTTCTAGTACTCTTGTTTCATGGCATACAGACTCTCAAAGATAATCTCGATGATTTTTTGAATTTCTTGTGGTTTCTGTTGTGATGTGACCCCTTTTTCATTTCTGATTCTATTTATTTCAGTTTTCTTTCCCTTTTCTTTTGAGTCTTGTAAGTGGTTTGTCAATCTTGTTTATTTTTTCAAAGAATAAGCTCTTGGTTTCCCATTGATCTTTTGAATTG
>JAJIBD010006367.1:0-22019 GCA_021461705.1 Cryptotis parvus | reverse complement strand
ATATATGGATATATACATCCTACTCCTGATGACAAGAACTAAAATTATTTTAGGAGCAAACTAAATATCACTATGCTAGAAACCAAATAATAAAGCTAATATGTGCATGTATAAATAATTATACAAATTTATAAAGTGTGTAAGAAAGGGAGACAATAAATTTTGAAGACAGTTCATTAAATATATAGGAAATTACATAGTTTCATTTAAGAAACTATATAACATAGGAGTATAACATAGGAGCAATTAGTACAGCAAAATCAAAGATTTCTGATAATGCTATGGAGCAAGATTTGAAATAAAGTTAATGCTTTTATAATTTTAAATTACATTTCATATATTTCATAATTGTAATTACAAAAGAAAACAACTTATTGTTGAATTATGCTAGACACTGTCTAGTTACTAGTTTTTTCTTTCTATAGTGCATATTGATAACCTGTTCTGTTGATGTGGAGCACTGGAAGGGCCCATCAAATTAGTGACATCCCCTCCCCAAAAAAGCATCATTTCAAATTCATTACAAACAAAAATAATTGTACAGAATTCTAAGTAGCATTTTCAAATTCGTTACATCAAGAAATGAAAGTAAGCCTTGCAGATAATAATTATTAGAGGAAGAAATTTATGTCAACTAGCTACTATGTACATAGTGAATTAGATCCTGAACAGAGAAAAGGTATAATAAAATTATGGCTAAATTATATTAGTTAAAATTTCACTCATTGATACTCATTCATCTGTATGTGATATGTTAAAATTAGTATAAGCATGATTAAAACTATGACATTTAGTATACTATTTTTGTACACTTTGTAGACATTATTGAAAAAATTTAATACATATTTAAAAAACTAAGATGCAATAGTCAAGCTTTCTCCTGATATTGCATTTTTCTCTCACAATTTTCTCAAGAATATGTTCAATTTTAAAATAGGAAGTTGGAGGGACGGGTGCGAAACACTGTATGACCAAAACCCAAACATGAACTTTTTAATTGTATATCTTTTTATTTGTATATCTCACGGTGGTATAATAAAATACTTAAAAAAAAAAAGGACAAAAAAAGAAAAAAAAATAGGAAGAGTATTTTACACAGCTCATATTTATTAAAGAATATTATAATATTAAATTTTCACTAAATGACTTGTATTTTGCAAAATAAAGGTACATATTAAAATTTTTGCTAACCTTATTTATACTTTTAATTTTATTCTAAAGTTAATAATTTCTTATTTATAGTTGTATGTTATTAAACTTAAAACATATTTAATATCACCAAGAAAATTAGCATTAATTTTCATAAACATATAATTATTTTACCAACTTCTTATATTAGCTCAATCATTTGTTTCCTACCCAAAGAAAAGGGAATTATGCAAGTGCTACTTTTTCTTGCTCATAGATATTTTTTAAAAAAGTACAAATGGGGTGATTTTGAACTGTCTACACCTGCCTGACTCCACCTCAGGTAACCTCCTTGGGGTGTACGGCTGGCCGGGCGGGCGCCTGGGGTCGTGGTAGAGCCCCAGGTCTCGGCAGAAGGTGGAACTACAACCCCCAGAAATCCGAGTGGAACCGGAAGGAAACGGTCATTTTGAACTCTCACACCAGCCTGACTCCACCTCAGGTAACCTCCCTGGGGTGTGTGGCTGGCGGGCGCAGGGGACGCTAACGCGGCTGCTTATTAATAGAAAAACTAGGAAATTCAACACCAAGGGAAGGTAATACCCTCAAAAAAAAGAAACTGTACACCAGAGGAATCTATCCCTGAACACCACAACACCATGGGGAAACAACGCAGATCCCCAGCTCAAAGAACAGATGGAGGAATCGACCCTGAAGACTCTAAAAAGAATACAGATGTGCATGATCTCTCTGACAATGAAATTAGAGAAGAAATTGGTAGGATGTTTAAGGAGCTCAACGAAAAAAATTGAGCAGATGTCCAATAAAATACAGGAGAACATAAATGAAGCAGTTGAAAGGGCAGTCAATAAACTACTGGGAGGAAATGAGAGCAGAAATGAGAACCATGCAAATAGAAATATCATCGCTTAAAAACTCAGTAGACGAAATGAAAAACACAATCGGGGCTCTCAACAGTAGGATGACAGCAGCGGAAGAGAGAATCAGTGAGACTGAAGATGAGCTGCAGAAAGCACTCAGAGACCTACATAAGATGGAAAAAGACCGGAAAATGGATCAGCAACGGAACAGAGAACAATGGGATGAAGCCAGGCAGAACAACATAAGAATCATCGGAGTCCCAGAGGGACAGGAAAGTAACCCCAAGGAAATTAAAACAGTTAAAAACATCCTGGCTGAAAAGTTCCCCGAGTTAAAGGACTGAAGACATCCAGATCCAAGAAGCCTGACGCAGTACCAGCAAGAAGAGACCCCAATAGAAAGACCCCAAGACACATCCTAGTCAAAGTAATGGATGCCATAGACAGAGACAGAATTCTTCAGGCAGCAAGATCAAAGAAGGAAATTGTATACAAAGGAGCATCCATTCGACTTCCAGCAGACTTCTCAGAAGACACCCTCCAAGCCCGAAGGCAGTGGTGGGATATAGTAAAAAAACTTAATGAAATGAACGCCTCAGCAAGAATTCTTTATCCAGCTAAACTCTCACTCAGATTTGAAGGACAGATATACAACTTCTTGGATAAACAACAGCTTAGGAAATTTGTAAAATCAAAACCAACTTTAAAAAGAAGGACTGAAAGATCTACTATAAGACGAGACATAACCCAAAAGAACAAACAACCTATTCAGAAAGATGGCACAAAATCCCATGACAATAATATCTCTCAATGTCAATGGTCTAAATGCACCAGTTAAGAGACAAAGAGTGGCACAATGGATTAAAAAATTGAATCTGACATTCTGCTGCCTTCAAGAAACACACCTGAACAATCGGAGCAAAGACAGGCTCAAAATAAAAGGCTGGAAAACAATCCTTCATTCAAACAACCCATCCAAAAGGCTGGGGTAGCCATACTGGTATCTGACAACATAGACTTCAGGCTGAAGAAGGTCAGAAGGGACAGTGAAGGTCACTTCTTAATAGTCAAGGGAGGCATATATCAGGAAGAAATCACGCTATTAAACATATATGCACCCAACGAGGGCCAGCAAAATACCTAAAACAACTACTAATAGACTTCAAAGAAGACATTGACAGCAACACAATTGTAGTTGGAGACTTCAACACTGCTCTATCAAACCTGGATAGATCAACAAGGTTGAAACTTACCAAGGAAATACTGGCCCTAAAAAGAAGAGATGGAAGAAAGAGGGCTGGTAGACATATACAGGGCATTTCACCCCCAAAAAGCTGAATACACTTTCTTCTCCAGTGCACATGGAACATACTCCAAAATAGATCATATGCTGAGCCATAAATCTCACCTCCATAAAATCAAGAAGATAGAAATTGTGCCAACTATTTTTTCAGACCATGAGGCACTGAAAATAGAAGTTAATTGTACACAAAAACGGAGACCAATACCAAGTACCTGGAAACTAAACAGCTCACTGCTGAACAACCAGCAAGTCATAAAAGAAATCAAAGAGGAAATCCAAAGATTCCTGGAAACAAATGAGACTGAAGACACGAATTAGCAGAACTTGTGGGATACAGCGAAAGCAGTGTTAAGAGGCAATTTTATAGCTCTTCAAGCATTCATCAGAAAAGAAGAAAGGCCATCATAAACAGTCTGACTTCACAACTTAAGATTCTTAGAGAGTGATCAACAAAAGGAACCCAACCCAAGAAGAAAGAAAGAAATAATAAAACTTAGAGCAGAAATCAATGAGATGGAATGTTAAAAAAACAATCCAGAAGATCAACGAAACCAAAAGCTGGTTCTTTGAAAAAAATAAACAAGATTGACAAACCACTTGCTAGACTTGTAAGAAAAGGAAAAAGAGAGAACCCAAATAAATAGAATCAGAAATGAAAACGGGGATATCACAACAGAAACCACAGAAATTCAAAAGATCATCAGAGATTACTATGAGAGCCTGTATGCCACAAAACAAGAGAACCTAGAAGAAATGGACAAATTCCTGAATTCCTATAGCTTCCCAAGTTTGCAACAAGAAGATTTGGAATACCTCAACAAACCTATTTCCATCGAGGAAATAGAATTGATAATCAAAAGTCTCCCCAAACACAAAAGACCAGGTCCAGATGGATTCGCCAGTGAATTCTACAAAACCTTTAAAGAAGACCTACTCCCAATTCTTTTTAAGCTCTTCCGGCAAATTGAAGAAAGAGAAACACTCCCAAATAGCTTTTACGAGGCACATATCACCCTGATACCCAAAGCAGACAAAGATGCCACAAGAAGGTGTTGCAGGACTCCTAAGGGCCGCTGCATCTGCTCTGGATTGCCTCCGAAAATCACCAGATAAGGGGGTAGTTTAAATGTGGCAGTTTATCAGACCATGTATGCTGTACTAGCTGGTATAAATATTCTCCCATGCTATCACAATCATCGTGGGACTAGCTAGATCTTACCAGCATATTAGCCTGGCCACGTGGGACACCCAAGTAATTAGACCAGAGAGAAATGCTGTTTGCTTCCAAGCAAACAAGCATGGCTCCCTGATATACTCAAAGGCAACTAAAATATAAAACTACAATGAAGTAGAGGGAGACTTGTGAAGGCTTGGAGAAATATTTAACTGGCATTGGTGTTGGTCAAGGTACAGAGACATGCCATCTCAGAAACCCCCTTCTCTACATTACAAAAAGCATTCCTAAGCAGATTTTGGCTCAAAACATTAGCAAGTAAAGGCCCTAGGTGAGGTGCAGGGAGCGATTACCTAAGGGCATTGGACCCTCTCTGCTTTCCATAACAGTGGGAGGAAGATCTGAGTTACAGGGATATAAACTAGCCGGTTCCCGCTCTCGTGTCCCTCTTCCTTGTGGGATTTCTCCTTGAGCATTCATTCCCCTTGGAAGCTTTTACACGTGGTGGTCGCCATCTTGGCCTACACGTGGCTGGGGTTCTAGCCTGGAATCCTAAGCATCGGGTTTTTCCTTTTGCTGATTTGTATGCCTGAACCTGTGATAAGTAAAGCCTTCTAAAAACCGCGCCGGATTCCTGAGTGTCCATCCATTCCCGCCGGCCCGAAGTAGAAGGGAACTTCGCTTCCGGCACTGCCGGGACCCCGCGGAGCGCCCGACAAGAAGGAAAAACTACAGATCAATCTCCTGATGAATACAGATGCTAAGATCTTCAACAAAATACTAGCAAATAGAGTCTAAAGAGTCATCAAAATGATTATACACCATGACCAAGTGGGATTCATCCCGGGAATGCAAGGATGGTTCAACATCCGCAAGTCAATCAACATAATACATCATATCAACAAAAAGAAAAATAAAAACCATATGATCATATCAATAGAAAAGAGAAGGCATTTGACAAGATTCAACAACCATTCATGATGAAAGCTCTCCGTAAAATGGGATTGAAGGAACCTGCCTCAAGATAATCCAGGCCATCTACTACAAGCCCACAGCAAGCATCATTTGGGGGGAAAAACTGAAAGCCTTCCCCTTAAGATCAGGGACAAGACAAGGCTGCCCACTCTCACCATTCTATTCAATATAGTACTGGAAGTACTTGCCATAGCAATCAGGGAAGAAAAAAGACATTAAGGGCATCCAGATAGGAAGGGAAGATTCCAAGTTATCGCTATTTGCAGATGACATGGTATTATACCTGGAAAACCCGAAACTCTCTACCAAGAGGCTCCTGAAATAATACATTCCTATAGCAGAGTAGCAGGGTACAAAATCAATACCCAAAAGTCAATGGCCTTCCTATATGCAAACAGCGAAAGAGAAGAGAGGGACATTAAAGAAACTATCCCATTCACAATTGCGCTGCAGAAAATCAAATACCTAGGAATCAGTTTGACAAAGAATTTAAAGGATCTCTACAAAGAAAACTACAAAACGTTACTTCAGGAAATAAAAGAAGACCTGTGGAAATGGAGACATATTCCCTGCTTATGGATTGGAAGGATTAACATTATCAAAATGGTAATACTCCCTAGAGCTTTATAGAGATTCAATGTGGTCCCTATAAAGACACCCATGATGATCTTCAAAGAAATTGAACAAACACTCCTGAAATTTGTATGGAATAATAAAACTCCACGAATAGCTAAAGCAATCCTTGGGAAAAAGAAGATGGGAGGTATCACTTTCCCCAACCTCAAGCTCTACTACAGAGCAGTTGTAATTAAGACAGTGTGGTATTGGTATAGAGACAGACTTGTAGACCTATGGAATAGAACTGAGTATCCTGAAACACATTCTCAAATATACAACCACTTAATCTTCGATAAAGGAGCAAAAAAATATTAAGTGGAGCAAAGAAAGCCTCTTCAACAAATGGTGCTGGAAAACTGGGCAGCTACGTGTAAAAAATTGAGCTTAGACCTCCTTCTAACGCCATGCACAAAAGTCAGATCAAAATGGATTCTAGATCTCAACATCAGACATGAATCTATAAGGTACATCGAAGAAAACATAGGAGAAACGCCTCACGACATCGAAACGAAAAGTATCTTTAAAGACGACACACCACTGACCAAGCAAATGGAAGCAAAGATAAACAAATGGGATTATATAAAACTAAAAAGCTTCTGCACCTCAAAAGAAACGGTGACCAAGATACAAAGACAATCCACAGATTGGGAAAGGATATTCACCCAATACCCATCTGACAAGGGGTTAATCTCTGGGATATATCAGGCACTGGTAGCTCTCCACAAGAAAAAAACAGCCAACCCCATCAAAAAATGGGGAGACGAAATGAACAGAAGCTTCCAAAAAGAAGAAATTTGAATGGCCAAAAGGCATATGAAAAAGTGTTCTTCATCTTTAATCATCAGGGAGATGCAAATCAAAACAACAATGAGGTACCATCTCACACCACAGAGACTGGCACACATCCAAAACAGCAAGAACAACCGGTGTTGGTGTGGATGTGGGGAAAAAGGGACTCTGATCCACTGTTGGTGGGAGTGCCGACTGGTCCAGCCCTTTTGGAAAACAATATAGGCATTCCTCCGAAAACTAGATATTCAGCTCCCATTTGATCCAGCAATAGCACTCCTGGGAATATACCCTAGAGACCGAAAAACACATAGCAGAAACACTATCTGTACTTCTTTATTCATCTCTGTGTTATTAACTATAGCTAGAATCTGGAAACAACCTAAATGCCCGAGAACAGAGGACTGGCTAAAGAAACTGTGGTTCATCTACACTATGGAATACTATGCGGCTGTCAGAAAAGATGAAATTATGAAATTTACCTGCAAATGGATGGACGTGGAGACTATCATGCTGAGTGAAATTAGTCAGAAGGAAAAGGACAGATATAGAACGACTGCATTCATTAATACGACATAAATAGATACCAGTGTTTTACTAAATGTGGGAAATGGTAATGGCAGATTAAAACTCACCATTGAATATACACAAAGGAGACTTAAGTGATAAACTCTAAATATCTGCAGGGCTAGCCACAATGTGTAAAATAAGAGGGAGAGAGATGCAGAGACAGAGAGAGAGACAGAGAGAGAAAGAGAGGCAACTGGGGTGCCTGCTATTAAGGCAGCATGGGGGTGGGCGGGAGGTGGTAGGGTACATTGCCGGTGGAAATGGGGCACTGGTGGAGGGATGGGTGCTGGTATACTGTATTACCAAGAACCAATTATGAACACCTTTGTAATTTTATGTTTCACGGTGGTATAATAAAAAAATTTTAAAAAATAATTAAAAAAGTAAAATTAAATTTAAAAAAAAGTACAAATGTTTAAAAACACTGCATTCCAAAGGGAATATTTCATCTGTTTTTTTTGCCTGGTGTTTAGCTATAACCACTTGTCAAAAGGTAGCTTTTCTCTCTTTCGCTGGTAGGATAAGGTCCACAACCAGAGAATTTTGTACTGACATATGACTTGGAGATAACTTCTTTTGGGACTGTGTATGGGAAGGGTTGAATAAACAGTGCTTGGAACTGAACACAGGTTTTTGTTTATTGGATTAAGATAAAAAGCCTCTTATGCACTGTACTACTTCTTCAGTCCCCAAAATATTATTTTCTGAATATGACTGCAACATTTACAATACGACTATTAAAAGCCAAAAAAAAAAAATAAAAAGCATAAAAAACAAATTCAAATTCTAATCTGGCTGAATAAAAACAGATCTAAGAAGGCAGGTCAATGTCTTTTCATTCAAACATTTGCAAATTCCACCACACTCAAGAAAGTTTTAAGTCACCAATTTTTCAAAGCATGAAGTGTTGCAAACAGCAAAAAGTGGAAGTATATTTTAACTGAGAGGATCAACTTATGTACAGTGCAATTTATCTTGCTATATTGGGTCACTATTGACTTTTAAAATACTTTCCCAAGGGGCCGGGCGATAGCCCAGCGGGTAGGGCGTTTGCCTTGCACATGGCTGGCCTGTGCGGTCACCGGCATCCCATATGGTCCCCTGAGCACTGCCAGGAGTAATTCCTGAGTGCAGAGCCAGGAGTAACCCTTGAGCATCGCCAGGTGTGACCCAAAATGCAAAAAAAAAATAAATAAAATAAAATACTTTCCCAGGGTCATACAGCTACTTATCACTTTGATTGACAAAGCAGTATAATACTTGACAGACATTAGAAATTATTTCTATAAGCTTCTTAAAAATAAAATCCAAACTCTTCTGATCTTTGCCGAAGTGATCTCAGGTTTAGAAAGTACTGTCATTTTGAAAATACTATTAATTGACATTAAAATGATAATAATTAAGTCTTTATGGTAGTTTTAAATCAAAACTGTAGATGACTTTTAAGTTTAGGAATCATAGTGGAAATTATCCTGCCCTTTTTTTCACTCTACCATGCTGTTAAATTCTGCAATCTTTGTACATGTTAGCAATACCCTAGCAACCCTGTGTACTCATGTATACCTTAGCAGAGAAAATTGACTTGTCTGCTCCTTAACTTCCTTGCCCTCTTCCTGCTTCCAAGAAATACTCATAAATAGCGATGATCTAACTCAGACTGTTTTGTTCTATCTATTGAGTCTGAGGAGATTTAGCATAATTCTAAGTGTCACAAAACTTGAGGAATAGTAAATGAACTTTGGTTTCAAGTTAAATGAGTATCATTTAGGGGCCGGGCGATAGCCCAGTGGGTAGGGCGTTTGCCTTGCACGCGGCAGGCCTGTGCTGGCCGGGGTTGGATTCCCTGCATTCCATATGGTCCCCCGAGCACCGCCAGGGAGTAATTCCTGAGTACAGAGCCAGGAGAAACCCCTGAGCATTGCTGGGTGTGATCCAAAGAGCAAAAAAAAAAAAAAAAAAAAAGAGTATCATTTAAAGTTAAAGCCACCAATTAGGCCCTGGCAAGAAACTCTGGATATCATGATTTTACCTCACTATGAGTAATGGAGAATCTTCTTCCATTATAAGACAGTTTCAACTACATGAAATGTAGTTGAAATAGTTTTAAATCAAAACTGTAGATGAATTTTAAGTTTAGGAATCTTAATGGAGATTATCCACTAAAATAACTGTGATTTAAGCAACCATCTTCAATAAGTAATTTAGCTAGATTTTCTTCAGGTTCAGTATTATTTCTTGTTCCTTTACATACTTTCCTGTATGGAGATTACTTTTTATTTAAACCCTCATGTGCCTACCTCTTCTAGCTTCATAATTGTTCTCTGCAGCTTCCTCATTGCTCTCATCCTTCACAGAATTGAAGATAAAACTTTCTCTGGATTAGGTTTTGACATAAGGGAACAATATTTTTCATTTGATCTTTTATCCAGCTACCAAAATCCTTTCTGCTATTCCACTTTGTAACAACTGGCATATGCACTAGTGTAGTGCTTTTAAGATCCTTCAAGAATCTTCCCTTTAAATTAGCACGTTCTCTGACATAAAGTCTTTAATAAGCCATTCTAAGTATTTATAGCTTTTTTATTTAAAGCAAGAAATGAGAAACTTATTTTCACTGGAAACACTTAGAGGTCATAATAAAGTTACTCGATAAATTGACCTAGTTTTAATACTATCGTCTTAGATAATAGGGGGCCTGAAGAGAGTGAAAGAGGAAAGATCAGATCATGGGGCAGTTAGACCTCACACATTTATCCATTCTATTTATTACATTACTATTATAGGTATAGCTTCTAGCTTGTTAAAATGGTAATTACAAAGATGACTGATCCTTCCTGGGCACCCCTGAGGTGGCCCCGATGACACCCAGCACCACCAGGCAAGAACAGTATTATCACAACCCAGTCAAGCACCAAATAGTCCTATCTGCACCAAGGTGCTGAGGATCTCTCAGAACACTACCTAAGAACACCCAAATACAATAATTAAAATTTTAGGAAATAGTGTGGGTAATCCAAATAAACACTGAAATAGCTGTAGTCGCTGTAGGGGAAGTAAGATACATCCTTAATGGCACAGTAAAAAATGTTCAACTTGTAAACCTGTACTACCTATAGAGAAAATAAAGTGAAGAATGTGCATTTTCTAGCAGCGTGTGAAGAAAATAGTACAAACCTAGTCATTTTGTATTAATTCTTCTTGTTCAAACTACTTTCTCAAATTTCTCTTTTTCGTGTTCTTGTATTTAAAGAGTACTAATAGGGTAATTTGTAGGATTTTCAGTAATTTTTTTAGAATCTGTTTCATGATTTCCCATAATTAGACTGGGCTGTAGTTTTATCAATATATTAAAGAAGTAAATGCCATTTTCTTCACTGTATCAAGGGTAAATATATACTAATTACATAATTATTAAGGGCAAATAATAAAAATCACTATTTTTGCTGCTGTTGACTGATCAACTGGCTAAGGTAAGTCAAACTTCACTGTTATCATTACTCTATTAATTTCCACTTTGAAAATTATAATTTTATTGTCCAGTTTGTTCAGTTTTGGCAAATAGTCTATTATAGACTCCAATTTCTCTTTGACATAATCTCAGTGGGATTTAAGATGTAGTTAAAGGGGGTTGCTTTATTTTCTTAATAAAAATAATTTCTTTACTTTCTGTTCCAGTCTAGTAAATGTTCCTAAAAAGCCCTGGTAGTTTTTATTAGAGAATATTATTAACACAATGATATGGGTACTATATGTACATTAATGGGAATTCCAAAATTTCTCTCCACCATCTCCCAGCCTGCCTTTATGAGGAGGCACTTTTCCTTTCCTTCTCTCTTTCTTTTTCTCTCTCTCTCTCCTTCTCTTACACACTGTGGCTTGCCCTACAGATATTATTATATAAATCCCTGTGTGTACTTTCTTTTAGTCATCTGCTGTAGCTAAACACCTTAAGCACACTCCCTGTGCAGAAGCACAAACCCTGTTTTAAATGCTTTCCCACCCTACCTAGGATTAAGCACACACACACACACACACAAACACACACACACAAGACACCTGTTTAATACCTATACCTGATGCTGAAACAGACTTCACACCTACTTTTCCCCAGTTCATTTTTTAAATTTTTTATTATATCACAATAAGATATACAATTACACAGATGTTCATGATTGGGTTCCAGTCATACAGTGTTCCAGCACCCTCACTCCACCAGTGCCCTATTCCCACCACCAATAGAACCATTTCCCTCCACCCTTTCCCAAGCTGCTTCTATAGCGGCACTTTTTTGTGTGTACAGTCAATGCTAAGTTCTAGTCTGGCATTACCATTTCCCACTATTAGTAGAACACTGGTATATATTTATATCCCACTAATGAATGTAGTTATTCTATATCTGTCATTTTCTTCTCACTAATTTCACTCAGCATGATAATCTCCATGTCCATCCATTTGCAGGATAATTTAATGTCTTTGTTTTTTCTGACAGCTGAGTAGTATTTTGTTGTGTAGATGTACCATCCTTTCTTAGCCAGGCTTCTGTTCTCTTACACTTAGGTTGTTTCCAGATTCTAGCTGTTGTGAATAATGCTGTGATGAATATAGAAGTGCAGATCGAGTTTATGTTGTGTGTTTTTGGGTCTCCAGATTTTATTCCCAGGAGGAGTGGTATTGTTGGATCTAATAGGAGCTCAATATAAAGTTTTGGAGTAATATCCATATTGTTTTCCAAAAGAGCTGGACCAGTCTTCATTCCCACCAGCAGTGAATGAGAGTCCCTCTCTCTCCCCACACCCACACCAGCAGTGGTTGTTCCTTCTCTTTTGGATTGTGCCAGTCTCTGTGTTGTGAGATACCTCATTGTTGTCTTGATTTGCATTTCTGATGATTAGTGATGAAGAGCACTTTTTCATATGCATTTTGGCCATTCTAATTTCTTATTTTTTGGAAGTTTCTGTTCATTTCTTCTCCCCAATTTTTAATGGGGTTGGCTGTTTCTTCTAAACAGTAAAGTTCTAAAGCTGTAAAGTTCTACCAGTGCCTGATATATCGTGGATATTAACCCTTTATCAGATGGGTATTGGGTAAATATTCTTTTCCCACTCTAGGGCTACCTTTGTATCTTGGTCACCATTTCTTTTGAGGTAAAGAAGCTTTTCAGTTTTGTGTAATCCCATTTTTAATCTTTGCTTCCATTTGCTTATCAGTGGTGTTTCTTCTTTGCAGATGCCTTTAGCTTTGATGCCATAGAGTGTTTTTCCTATGTTTTCTTCAATGCACCTTACAGATTCATGTCTAGTCTTAAGATATTTAATCCATTTTTATCTGACTTTAATGCATGGAATTAGAAGGGAGTTCTAAATTAATTTTTAAATGTAGCTGCCCAGTTTTCCCAGCACCACTTGTTGAGGAGGCTTTCTTTGGTCCAGTTACTATTATTTGCTCCTTTATAAAAGATAGATCATCACATATTTGAGAGTGTGTGTCAGGATATTCAGTTCTATTCCATTGTTCTAAAGGTTAGTCTATACCAATATCATGCCAGTCTAATTACTATTGCTTTGTAGTAGAGTTTGATGTTGGGGAAAATGATACCCCCCCCATCTTTTCTTCCAAAGATTGCTTTAGTATCTATGGGAGTTTATTATTCCATACAACTTCAGGAGTGTTTGGTCAATTTCATTGAAGAATGTCATGGGTATCTTTACAGGAGTCACATTAAATCTGCATGAATCTTTAGGGAGTATTACTATTTTCATCATGTTAAATTCTCACAATCCATGAGCAGGAAATGTCTCCATTTCCTCAGGTCCTCTTTTATTTCTTAAAGTTTTAGGGTTTTCTTTGCAGAGATCCTTTACATTCTTAGTCAAACTGATTCCTAGGTATTTGATTTTCTGTGGTGCAACTCTGAATGGGATCATTTATTTAATATCTCTTTCTTCTCTTTCATAAATTGCACATAGAAAAGCCATTGACTTTGAGTATTGGTTTTGTACCCTGCCACTTTAACACTGGGAACTTTTCAGCAAGCTTGTCTTTAGCTGTTTCTATTTCCTTGGGGTTGACTCTCTGTACCTCTGGTACTCCAATGATTCCTTTGTTGATCCTCTTAGATTCATCCTCACTTTCTCTAGCCAGAACTGATTCATTTTGGTCTTTATTTCCTTGAGTGCTTTCTACAGATGATCCTATTCTCACTGATTCTGTCCTCTGCCTCTGTCGTGCCACTGTTTAGGTCACTCATTGTTTTTTTTTAATTTTTAATTATACCTCTGTAAGATATACCCACTCATTGTATTTTTAACTTCATCTATGGAGTATTTTATTGATATCACTTCTATTTGTGGTTTTCCTATTTCTGCTCCCATTTCCTCCAGTATTTTATTGTCTGTTTATTCCACTGCATCATTTATGTCCTATATTTTATTGGACATCTGTTCCATTTTTTCATTTAGCTCATTAAACATCCTCACTATTTCCTCTCTGAGTTCTTCGTCAGAGAGATTATGAATGATGGGTATTCTTATTTGATGCTTCTGGCTCTTTTTCTTCCATCTTTTGAGGAAGGGATCTTTCTCCATAATGCTGTGGTGATCTGGAGGTAGAGTCATCTGGGGCACTGTTCCTCTCTCACTGCCGTATAGTTCTCTATAAATGTCAGTGTTTCTGTGCTTCAGGAGTATGTTGTAATGTCAATTTGGTTTGAGCACTTAGTCTGCTATTGTGATATCCAATAACAGAGTTCAAAGTGTTGCTCAACGCAATTCAGAAAGGAGGATTTAATTGTGGCCACAAAGCAGCTGCCTTCAGGAAGTCCTGCCTGGACAGGCGGGGTGCCACGGCAGGACTAAGGTCTCTGTACAGTCTCTGTGCATATGCTTAGGATGCTGGTTGTTGTGGTTCCTGCTTTCTCTCCCTAAATTTTAAATGTCACATGTGCAGCTCCATTTCAACTCTGTGTATCAATCACCATAAGGTCCCTCCCCTAGTTTAAATATCCCTGTTTCACCTAATAAAGCAGAGCTATTCCTTTGAAGTTGTTTGTGGAAGTTTCTTTGTAGGAATGCTATCAGACATTTGTTGGTGCTATACTCAAATTTCTTTGTGGATGTTCTACTTGCTCAGAATCGATCTCACCATAGCATCAATATCCCTCACAAGCCACACCAACAATCTTCTCTGATGTAACTATAAATAAGTATGCATGCATAAAAGCAATATGAATACATTTAACAATTACAGATTCACTTCCGTTGTTCATTAATTTGCTCAAGCAGGCACCAGTAACATTCCTATGTCCATCTGTTGCCTCTAAGAACACGAAGAGCCTCAAACCATTCCTTCAGTTTATGGGAACGAGGTCTATAATTGTTACTGGTTTTTGGCACATCAAATACAATAGGGTAGCTTGCCAGGCTCTGTTGTGTAGATGGTACACTATTGGTAGTAGGCTCTCATCTCGTGCATTTACTGATGAACCTCAATGGGGAGAGATTGGCTTTTCCCCTTGGGTGGAACTCTGAAGAGCTGTGGAGTCTGGCTGTTAAGAATAACTGACCCCATGGTGTGGGGCCTTTTGACTTCTTGCTTGGTTCACTGGGATGACGAGCCACAGCTAGAACCTACCTAGAACACCCTCCGAACTCCATGGGCTGCTCTACATGGGGCTGAGTGTCGCAGCTGTGGGTCTGGAGTGGTTGGGTCCGGAGTGTCTTTCTTCTGGTATTGCAGGCGCAGCTTTTGGGTCTGAGGTCTCTCTTCTGGTGATGCTGGCTGTGGTGTTTGGGAGCTCGCAGCCACACCTGCTGACATGGAGGTGGAGGAATGAGAGGAGGAGTCTAAATCCCTTCTCCCAAGTCCAGACAGCATGCCCCTCCACCCCCGCACATGTGAGGCAAACCCTAGGAGCTCTGTTGGGCCTGGCCAGGGGATGGCTGAGCCATTTACTGCCTTCCAGAACTCTCCACATAAAAATATAAGTACATATTATTGCAACAGTTTTCCATTACTATATAGATCCTCCAACCTCAACTTGCTTATCTAAAACTTACAGGATCAAAGATAACTACTTCTGAGTCAAGCCTCCTATCATTACTTTAACTCCACTGCACTACATATCACAATTATTCGCTTGTATCATGCACCCAAAGGAAGTATTTTTATAATATTAAATATTTGTATGTAATCCCTTTGTCTTTAATCTCATATATTCCATTCTAAATTGATTTATTAGACACCACCTCACCAAAACATAAGTGAAGGTGTTTAAAGTGGCTTATACTGTCTATAATATCAACTCAGATTCCCGAAACTCCTGGAGTATTTTGGGAAGTGTTTCCCTAGCAGGGTTGGGAATCTAGGACCAATCATAGAGATACTTGAGAGCTAGCCTCAGATGGATAATCTTTTTTTTAACTTTGATTAATGAAGGTAAATTGTGCACATAAAGATTTTAATAAATTTGGTATTTACGTTACTAGCATTTGCTGTATCATACAAAATAATACCTGATGAAAATCTCTGGAATGCTCACAATACTCGCAACTCATGCATCTCCATACACCTGGCAACTACTGAACTTTTTGTCAGTTTAGATTTATCTATGCTAGAATGTCCTATATTTAAAGATAATATAACATATACAATTTTTCAATAGATTCTTAGCAGTTTGCATTATTGTTTTCCATATATTATTATGAGTTGAATAGATATTTTATACTATTGGATACTATTATCAATTTATGATTCTCCTCAGTTAGTTTATCATTTTAAGAAACAAGAATATTGTGGTTGTTTTTAGCTTGAGGAAAATTAAAAGTTTTTATAAATGCCTGGATATAAATGATCATATATGAAGTTATTAAAACAACTGGAAAAACTAATTGGTGTATAATTGTTTTACTGTCTGGTGATATTATATTGAACCTTGTAAGCAGCAATCAGTGCAGCTGTGTATTTCTAACCAGAAATGGTTAAAAATTACTGTCTTGTGTCAATATCTGATCATATATGTTTTTTCAAGTTTTTCTTATTATCCTTATTGTTTTTTGGCAGTCTGATGGGCTCAGGATAATTTCAAGTTTTCCAATATACTCTTCCCATAACAAGTGAAATATTTATCACAGTCATGCTTACCATATGTATCTCTTCCTTAGTGACTTTGCATTAAGACATTGTGCCTACTTTGACAATCAGTCATTTTGTTCGAAGCCACACCTGAGTTGCTCAGGGCTTATTTCTAGATCTGCTTATGGATTACACTTGGCAGTGCTGGGCGTGTTTTTATGATATCAGGTAGTCAATCCAGTGTTAGCCACATACAAGACAAGCACCTTGAATTCTGTAGTATCTCTAGGATGTACATATTGGACCAGAAATGCAGATCTGTGGTCAGGAGTGCTTGCTTTTATGTGGAGAGACCCAAGGTTAAACCTCGAGACGGAATGACACATTAACACCACAGGATGTACCCTGGTTTCCCACAAGCACCACGGAGTCTGAGTAGCACCACATCCCTGGGGTCAAAGCCTTTTCCCACATATCACTTGGAGTAGCACCTAGATCTCCTCAATATTGCATGAGAGCCTCTTCATAAATGAAAGGTATTCATCTAGCCCCACTGTTGAAAGATAAAAACTTTCTCTCTATGAAGTCATCTTTGCTTGTTTCAAATTCAATTGCCTCTATTCCTTAGGAGTCTACTCTGCACCCTCACTTCTGCTCCACTTCTTATATGACTACTCTCCTTCCATGTAGGAATTTGCTTACAGTAGTATTATAATAAACTGGGTTTCATAGTGCCAGTTTATCATTCACATATCTAGTCTTTTACTAATATACTGACTTCTTCATTGTGGGCATAGAATATTGGAATTATGATAAAACTTCCATTTGCTCTTTTAAAAGGTCCGCCTGACTATTCTTTATCTTCTCATTTTCAATGCAAACTTGAAAATCAGCTTATCTATATTTACAAAATTGTTTGCTGGAATTTAGATTGAAGATCCTAACTAAATACTGACTAAACTGAAAAGAATTGATATCTTAGTAGTATTTTTGACCATGAGGGGAAATAAGATCTAATGAATTCATTTTTTCTTGAAGGTATATTATTAATATATACATTTTGCTTCATTTCTATTTGTTTTCAGTATTAAATAATGTGTTTTGTACCATTTAAAATATGTTCAGGTTTTACTTTATACTAGAATATAGTCTACTTATATTCTTTTGTTTTTCAAGTTTTGCAAGTATTTCTTTTTGTTTCCTTTTTTAAAAATTTATTTTAGTATACCACTGTGAGATATGCAATTGCAAAGATGTTCATAATGGGTCTCAGTCATATAGTGTTCCAGTACCTGTCCCTCCATCAGTGACCCATTCACACCACCAATGTTCCCACCCCCCCAAACACCCCCCTCAGCCTGTCTCCAAAGTGAGCTTTTTCCCTCTCTTTCTCTGTCTCTGTCTCTGACTCTGTCTCTCTCTCTGTCTCTGGCTCTGTTTCTCTCTCTCTCTCCTCTTATACATTGTGGCTTGCCTTACAGCCATTTAGGGTCTATCATGTAAGTCTCTTTGTGTACATTCAATGCTGGGTTTATAGTCTGGCATTACCATTTCCCACAATTTATAGAACACTGGTATATATTTATATCACATTAATGAATGCAGCATTTCATTTATTCTTGAGAAATATATATATGCAATTTTTTAGAGTTAAGTAAATGGCTCTTGTATCAAGATTTTCATGAGAAGTAACTGATTTTGTATTCTGAGATTCACCCTTTCTACATGTTAGAATTACAGCATTGAAGATGGAATTCATATTAAATTATATATATAATTTTAATACAAGATTGTAAAAATTGAAAATAGCAAGATATCTTAAAATATATAGCTATTTCAATAGCATACCCAGTGATATGACTCTCTGGTGAAAGGGCTCAGCCTTTCCCTGGCCAAGACCAACATAGCTCCAAAGGGTTCACTCACACGTGTTGGGGATGGGCCATGCTTGCCGGACTTGAAGCGGGGATTTGGGCCCTCCACCCATTCCTCCCATCTCCACTTCCAACCTCAGAGAGAGACACAACAGACCCACAGCTCTGTCGGTGTGCAGCCTCAGAGCAGCTACACAACTGTTTTAGATAATACTGGATGTTAGGATCAGGTCCTTCCCAGGATCTTTCACATTTATACAGTCTATACAGTTCTAGACATGTTCTAGCAGTGGCCTGTCATCCCAGTGAGCCCAGCCAGAAGTCAGAGGAACCCCCCCACACGAATAGGTCAGTCATTTCCAACATCCAGACTCCCAGCTCCTTAGAACTTCACCCAAGAGAAACCTGATCTATCCCCATTGAGTTTCATCAGTAAATGCTCGAGATGAGAGTCTTCTACTCATAGTATACCATCTGTATGGCAGAGCCTGGCAAGCCACCCATATTTTATTTGATATGCCAAAAACCGGTAACAATTATGGACCTCATTCCCATGTCCTGAAGGAATGGTTTGAGACTCTTCCTGTTCCTGGAGCAAACAGATGCCTTTGGGCTACACTTGCTTGCAACAGGATGTACGGAGATGTTACTGGGGCCCAATTGAGCAAATCGATGAACAATGATAAGACAAGTGATACAAGAGAAGAAATACTTGTGATGTTAATTTCAATATGCTGCATGGAGACATTCAATAAATACACAGAAAGTAGTAACAATATCAGCAAACATAATAAATTTTAAAACCTAGACAGAGGAAAAATATAAAGTATAGATTGTCTTCTGTTGTTTGCTAGATCCATTAATTGGTAACTAAAGACCAATAACTCAATTAGCCATAGAAATTTGATTAAAGATCAGCAGTAGGTAAATTAAAATTATTTAATTTTAAAATATTAGCCAAGGCAAATTTCTTGGGAATTTTAATAGGACATTTATTTAGTGGTTTATTTAGGTAATAATAGCTTATAAATTTGCATATGAGTACATAATTTTACATCTCAAAATATATAGCCATGCCACACAACCACCAATGTACCAGTATCCCTCCACCACAGTCCATTAAGCCACTTCCTTTTCCAAAATGTATTCAGAGTATAATCAGAAATCAACCCAAGGACTCTGTCTATCTCATTAAAGTCATACAAATAGTTATTCTACTAATAATTTACCAATATTTCTTGAGCTATTATATGCAATATATCTATATCTTTCCACAAATTTTCCCATTAAATTTTTTATTTGAATATATATTAACTTTGAATAGCAGTCTGCCCTTCTCTGCTCTCAATGTCATTTTTAATATCTTTAAGTAGCTAGAGGACAAAATTTTAAAATATTTTCTATTTCCTGAGCCTAGTATTTGTAGAATTTTATATATCAATTTTGAAGTACATGCTTGTTTTGAATAATAGTATTCTATTCTGTCTCAAATTTACACAAAGCATTTCCTTTGGTGCTTCTACTTTTTTTTTTTTTACTTTTTTGGGTCACACCAGCGATGCTCAGGGTTTCCCTGGCTCTGCACTCAGGAATTACTCTGGCGGTGCTTGGGGACCATATGGGATGCCGGGGATGGAACCCAGGTCAGCCGCATGCAAGGCAAACACCCTACCCGCTGGGCTATCGCTCCGGCCCCTCTTCTACTATTTTCTTTTGAAAATTAACAGATAAATCTACTTTATGGTAAAGAAATAAAAAGTAAAACGATGGCTCTGTTATGCAGAACATGACATTTGTCTTATTGCATTCATACATGAGTATAAACATATATATTTAAAATCGCACACACACACATACAAACACATATGTATGTTCTTGACAGAAGAAAGTAAATAGGACCTTATTGCAATATGTTTCTTATTATTTTTCTTTAGCTTTGGGCACAGACTAATGATTTTACAGAGGACTTTATGAAGTATTTCAATAGCTTTCATTTTTTTCACATAGAATTATTTAAATACAAAATTTACTTTGGTGCACGCACAAGACTATCTCAATGAATGTAATCTCAATGAACATGATTATTTTATTTTTTACCTTTGTCAGATTGTTTTATTTTATTAAATAATATGTGTTTAAATTACCTACATGCCTTTACAAGAATTGACAGCTCTTTATTTTTTAACTTTTTAAATTGTTTTTGATAATTAAAAAAATGTTCATGTTTGGATTTAGGATATACAGTGTTCCATCACCCGTCCTTCCACCAGTGCCTTCCTACCACCAATGTCCTCGATTCCCTCCCCCTCCCTAGCCTGCCTCCTTAGCAGGTTCCTCCATCTCTTTTCTCTCTTTCTCTTTCTCTCTCTCTCTTCCTTCTTTTACATATTATGGATTGCAATACATATACTTAGAGGTTATCATGTGTATCTTTTGCCTGTATTTAATGCTAAGTTCTATGTGGTAATAGGCTTTTGACAAATATTGGCATACTGTTCCCTTCTCTGTCTAACCTAACCTCTGCTCCCACATGTTTGTGGTAATTTCCACCTTTGACAAGACCTCCTGATCCATGTTTCGCCTGACCTTGGATATTAGTATCATAATATATATATATATATATATATATATACATATATATATATATATGTCACTGTATCACTGTATCACGTCTTCCCATTATCATCGATTTGCTCGAGCGGGCACCAGTAATATCTCCATATGTCCTGTCTCATGCTAGTAGAGTCCAAGGGCATCTGCTTGCTCCAGGAACATAAAGAGCCTCAAACTATTCCATCAGGTCATGGGAATGAGGTCTATAATTGTTACTGGTATTTAGCATATCAAATACGACACGAGAGGCTTGCCAGGCTCCGCCATGTGGGTGGCAGACTCTTGTAGTCACCTCTAAAACCAGCACTTATTGATGAACGGCACAATGCTGGTGGTACGAGCCAGGCTGTAATAGCTGGGTGAGCAAATTTTATAACTATACATAAAATAAAGTTAGTACGTTGATATTGGCAGTGTGTGTGCAGTGCTGTCATTTTTACTATATATTCACATGCATGGTTTTCATCTGTCAAGACCAAAACTAATTTAGCCAAAAAGTTCACCCCTCTGCCCTCATAGTCATATTTATGGTCTCTCTACCACTGCATATTTTAACAAATACTTTTCAATTTTTAATCACAATAATTTTGTGACTTTATATGTCTGTATACATAAAAATGTTATTTCATGTAACCGTTTGTAATAATTTTACTCCACCCAACATAGAGCCCTTAAGATTCATCCAAGTTATTTTCATGCAATAAAGACAGATATTCTATATCTGTCTCTCCTCCTTCTGGCTAATTTCACTCAACATGATCCTCTCCATATCCATCCATTTATAGGCAAATTTCCATATCTTACTTTTTCCTAACAGCTGCATAGTATTCCATTGTGTATATGTACCAAAGTTCCTTTATCTAGTCATCAATTTGGGGGCACTCTGCTTGTTTCAGATTCTGGCTATTGTAATAATACTGCTATGAATATAAAAGTAGGGATGGTGTTTCTGGCTTTCAGGGTATATTACCAGGAGTAGTATGGCTGTCAAGTGGGAGTTCAATTTTGAGTCTTTGGACTAATGT
>JAJIBD010006366.1:0-104335 GCA_021461705.1 Cryptotis parvus | reverse complement strand
CCTCACGAGCCGGCTGTGATAGGCTGGTCTGCTGGTTGGAACTCTGACGAGGGGAAGTCTGGATGTGGAAAATGGAGGCCCTCATGGAGTGGGGGTCGTCCTGGCTTGTGAGGGCTCTGTCAGGCCGGATTAAAAAAAGGCTGCTGCAGGGTGGATCTCGATTAGCCAGGCTGTCATAGGCTGGTCTGCTGGGTGGATTTCTGGGCTGGATTAAAAAAAAGGCTGCTGCAGAGTGGATCTCGATGAGCTGGGCTGTCATAGGCTGGCCTGCTGGGTGGAGTTCTGACCTGGCGGAAGCCCGGATGTGGAAAATGGAGGCCCTCATGGAGTGGGGGTCGTCTGTACAGTATATGGATTTGGAGAAATGTATAATGACATGCATCTACCGTTACAGTGTTGTGCAGAGTAGTTTCAATACCTGAAAAGTGTGTTTTGCCTCTTCATCTCTCCAATGCTAACTAACTACTAGGGACAAAACCAGGGTCTCTACACTGAACTACATTGATATATTTATGTTTCTGTTGTTTTAATATTTATTATTTTTTAAATAATGTTTTAATATTTTTCATAATATCATTTGTTGGAATCAAACAGTTTTGTGATTCAGATAGACTCCTTTTGCTTACAATGTGCTTTTCATGACTTGATAGCCCATTCATTTCTATTTCTGAATAATAATAGTCCATTGTGCAGATGTATCAGAGTTTATTTATCTCTTCATCCAGCAAATGTTTTCTTTTATTTGAACACCAAACCATTTGTCTACTGCAATATGAATCAACAATAATGACAAAATGTTAAATGAATGAACAAATCAATAAACAAACTGCCAGTAAACATGGTCTATGGAAGACAAGTATCAAGAAGAGGATAGAATGGGGTTGGGGAGAAAGAGCAGATAGAACATAGGGTAGGGGCCGGAGCAATAGCCCAGTGGGTAGGACATTTGCCTTGCATGCGGCCACGCTGGGCCTGGTTTGATCCCTGGCATCCCATATAGTCCCCAGAGCAACACCAGGAGTAATTCCTGAGTGCAGACCCAGGAGTAACCCCTGAGCGCTCGCTGGGTGTGACCCAAAAAAAAGCAAAATAAAAAAAAAGAACATAGGGTAGGGGAAGATTAGTCCATGGTTAGAAACCTGCCTCCCATGCTGGAGGAGAAGGCAGTTGGGATACAGAAGGGACCACTATGACAAAGATAGTTGGAAATGATCACTCTGGGTAAAACTGTGTTGAAAGTAGGTAAAAAAACAAACATGATAACTTCTCAGTATCTGAATTGCAAACCATGATTACTCTAAAATCTGGCCCAGGTATGCTGAACCAGAGACTTACAGACATGGGACAGAGCTGCTACTTGCTCTCCCTATGCCCAGTCGCCACGAGGTGCCCGGGAGGTATGGCGGGTTCTAGTCCTGGCCTGCCACCCCAGCAGAGCCGCACAACAAGCCAGATGACACCCCCCCACTCCATCGGGCTGCCATTTTCCACATCCAGACTTCCCTCTCATCAGAACTCCACCCAGCGACAGCCTATCACAGCCAGGATCATCAACACCCACCCTGCAGCAGTTTTTTTTTTTCAATCCGCCCAGGTATGTTGATCCAGAGACTTACAGACATGGGGCAGAGCTGCTACTTGCTCTCCCTATGCCCAGTCCGCCACGAGGTGCCCGGGAGGGATGGCGGGTTCTAGCCCTGGCCCGCCACCCCAGCAGAGCCGCACAACAAGCCAGATGATCCCCCCACTCCATCGGGCAGCCATTTTCCACATCCAGACTTCCTCTTGTCAGAACTCCACCCAGCGACAGCCTATAACAGTCCATCTCATGCGACTGCAAGTGGCAGCGCAGTTCATCTATAAATGCTATATTTAGAGGTGACTACAAGGCTATGCCACCTGCACGGAGAGCCTGGCAACTAGCTTGTGTTGTATTTGACATGCCAAATACCAGTACCAATTATATTAGTTCATTCCCATGACCTGATGGAATGGTTTGAGGCTCTTTATGTTCCTGGAGCGAGCAGATGCCTTGGGCTCTACTAGCATGAGACAGGTCATATGGAGATATTACTAGTGCCCGCTCTAGCAAATAGATGATCAACGGGAGGATAGGGATAGTGATAGTGATTACCTAAAAGGAGAGAGAGAGAGAAAAAGAGATGAGAGAGAGACAGAGACAGAGAGAGAGATATATATAGAGAGAGAGATGAAAAGTGCCCAGGATGGAGAGCCTGCCATAGAGGCAGCCTGGGGGAGGTGGGAAGGTATCGGGACATTGGTGGTGGGAGGTGGGCACTGGTGGAGGGGTGGGTGCTGGAACACTGTATGGCTGAAACCCAAACATGAACATCTTTGTAATTGTCAAAAAATAAATAATAAATAAAATAAAAAAAAAAAAGAAAACCTGAGTTTATATTCTGGCTTTGCCAATTTGAAATGTCTTAAATTTGTTAAACCACATGAGCTTTCTTATCTGTAAAATACTGTGGTTTATCATTATTATTATTATTATTATTATTATTAATAGTAACCAATGTAAGCAAGTCGACAATGAACCAAAATCAAAAGGTTAATTTCCCTGCTATACTTGCTATGATAGACAGAAATGTAATGGAATAAAAAGGAAGATCCTGCTTTACAAAAAAAAAAAAAAGTGCCCAGGAGGGGTGGGGTGGTGTCCTAGAGAAACTGGGGACATCTATGGCAGGAAATGTGCACTGGTGCAGGGATGGGTGTTGGAACATGTATGTCTGAAACCCGATCAAGAGCAGCTTTGTAACTGTGTATCTCATGGTGATTCAAAAAAAAAAAAAAAGGAACATAGGGCGGGGCTCCGCCTTGCAAGCAAACAACCCAGATTTAATCCCCAGCATCCCATATTGTTCTCTGAGACACCCTCTCTCATGGAGTGATTCCTGAGCACAGAGCCAGGAGTAAGCTCAGCACCACCAAAAATGACCTGAAACCAAAAAACAAAAAAGAAGAGGAGGAGGATCTGGTAGGTTCATTACTTGATTCTTCAATCCTTGGTTCTGGAAGCCTAAAACCAATTGCAAAAGTGATTTATTATTTTGTTTTGTTTTTATCCAAACTTGGAGTTTAAAGATGCTCACTCTTATGAAAAAATAATATTGAGATTTTTCATTTTATCAAAGACTCAGAGTACCTGTCAAACTGTGAGAACTAGTTCCCTAGAACTTTTTGGACTCTGCAGTAAGGTTCCCTGTTCCAGAAAAGTGAAGTCTGGCGCCCCTAATGGTTCTTCAATTTTTAAGATGAAATACAATGTGTTTCGTTGCTCTGGAAAATTCCTACGGAATTAAGAGCCTCTATCTTCTCTAGGGTTATTCCTTCCTTGAGGCATGTTTCTTTTAGTTCTTGCTATGTCTCTCAACAACTCCAAATCAGAATACTTCATCTGCCAAAGGCACAGTCAGGCTGATTGTGAACTTTCCAGTTAGTAGCAGGGCTTCATGGTTGAGTTGCTCTACGGTAAGAAGAAATTAAAGCCCTTGAATAATTTCTCTGCATGGGCAGGTCAAGCTCATGTGTGCCATAAGGACTGAGCCAACCCATATCTTGCTCCCCAACCCCTCCTCTATCATGTGCCTCCCTACCCACCTAGGCCCCCCAGAAAACCAGCTATTTGGCAAGACTACTAAGTGGCATTTCCTGGTGAAACATATTCTGGGTTAAAAACCTAGTTTGTTTTCAAATGGATGACGACTCTTGAACTTGAGCTGACCTAAACTCTTGATCATGGGCTGTGCACCTTCCAAGCTTTCTGACTTCAGGGGAAGTCACTACTCAGCCCCATTCACCCACCGCTTATACAAGAGTACAGTGAATGTTGACTGAATTACAGAAAGTTTATTATCAAGGTAGAAATAAGGAAATTAAGATAGGTTCAAACTTGTCATTGCTTTCAGTGGCCTAAGACTCTTTCTTAGGCTGACCTGTACAGAGATTATGATAAAGACAGCAAAGCCTTCCAAGACGCTTACGGAGTCCCTGAATCTCTAAGTCAGTTTGGGAGGTGGAAGGAAATGGTAGAGGGATGAAGGCCACAGAAAGGAGGAATTGAAGATGGAAAAACTATATGCCAGAAACCATATTACAAACAACTTGGTAAATCATGGTGTCTGAATTTAAATGTATATGTATATGTATATGCATGTGTATGTATGTGTGTCGAGGATGCCACCGGGTCCCAGACAGTGTCAGGACGGAATTTCTCTTCTACCTCCGGGGGACGCCGGGGAACAGATGAAAACTCATCTGTCTGGTGCAGTTCCAAAAAAGGCTTTTAATAGTACAAAAGCTCTTCCACAGCACTCCAATATAATGAGCAAACTCTAACTCTGGACGGAACTTAGACCATATAAAAGAGCCTAAGTCTCCCACCAAAGAGAGAGGATCTCACCCGAGATGAGTCCTACCCAGAAGAAGGAGCAAAAGGCCGAGGAACCAAAAGCCACAGGAGCCGAAAGCTGAGGAGCCAAAAGCCGAAAGCTAAAAGGCCAAGGGGCCTCAAGTCAGTCCCCTTATATACACCAAAGTAATCCGATTTGTGACAGGGAGGGTCATGTCAACAAAGAACCCTAAACAGAGTGTAGAAGAGCAGTGCCACACCCTATTGCAGGTATAAACAAAGGTTAAACCAAGGACTAATCCTGAGATTATCTCTTATGTAAAACACTGGAGAGAGAGAGAGAAGGCTGATATAAAGTAATACATCTTAATTTCATGTGCTTCATATAATCTAGATGGTTCCCACAAGGTCCTTCTTATTATCTGCACCAGGGTGATTCTGAGTATCTTGTTCTCGTGTACTGAAAGGGTCACACTCGCCTGCTTAGAGTAAACTAGTATGATCCTTCCTATAGTCTTCCTATAATCTCAGTGTAGCCAGGGTGGTAGTCTCCTAGTAAATTCTAACTGTCCCACACTGGGTGCAGTGGGTATAAAGAGGAGCTGTGCCCAATCTAGAAAACATAGAAGTCTTAGTAGATGTATAAGTCAGAAGTTATTCAATCAAGGTGACTTCTGTAACTGCCACACCCTCTAGCAGTGTTTACATGGAAGAGAGGTCTCATTAGAATGAACCTTGGCTTAAATAGATTAAGCTGGGAGTGGGCAAAACAACAAAGCTCCCAGATTATCTTAACCTGTCCCCTCCAACATATGTGTATGTGTATTGTATGTATATGTGTATGTGTATGTATATATGTATATTGTATTTAAACTATGTTAAAACCATATACATATGGTTTTGAAAAAAATATGTATGTATATGGTTTTAAAATATGTGTATGGCTTTAAAAAAAAAGGAACACAAGAAAATCCCTCTCTTCCTATAGCTTCTCTGTCTACTTAGAAAAGCTTGAGTTGAACCAAATCTGTCATGTAATTGAAGGGAAAGGAAGTGCCTTAGTTCACTGCTATGACTGTAAGCAGGAAAGGGCACAGCTACTGATAAGGAATTTGGCCTCAGACGTCAGACTTGTCCTAAGGCAGGACTGGTGGGTAACAAAGCCAGAACCGGTCATTCTCCCATTGCCTGCTTTCACCAGACAGTACACATATACAGCGCCCCCTCTTGGCAGGGAACTTAAAGCCTGAACTGCTGTTTTTTGCTTTCTGCATGTCCCTTAACTTAGTATTTGAATAAAGAACTGTGTTTGTGGTACAAGCTGCCCTCACTATCCAGGCATGCCAGTGTCCAGCCCAGTGAAAACTAAAAAAAAGCAAAACCAATAAGGAAACAAGGAAACACTTCTTAAAGGGTCAGAATGTCTCAGAAAAATCTAGAAGTGCTTAACTTTGAACCTGTGTTCTGTCTTTTCGATAGTATAATTCTAGATAACGAGTTCCTGCCTGCTTTAATTTTTTCATAAATATATTTAAGGAGCCACAAAGATAACTTGATGGACTCTGGCACATGCTTTGCATTTAGGAGGCCTGAGTTCAATCCCCCACTACCACGTGGTCCCCCGAACCTTTGCAGGATCTCTAAATACAACCGAAGCCAGCCTCAGCACTGCTATAAACAAATAAACAAGAGTAATAGTCAAAAAATAGTTAAAATTTTGTGAATTGAGAGAATTTAGTGAGTTCTGTCAACTACTTGTTTTCAGTTGCTTTTGCTGTTGCTTCAACAATTATTTCAGCCTTTCAACTTTGCTGTCTACATTGCTGTTAGGCGCTACACAGCATTTTCTTTTTCTTTACATTAACTTCAGTCTTGCATGAATGATCTCCTTAGAATAAAAGTAGCTTCCACCTGCTATGCTATATGTAGCAGCAGCAGGTCATATGTTTTTTCTCTTTCTTCTTCTTTCAGTATCAAAGAACTTAGAAGAGTTTGGTTGTTATTGTAGTTTGTTTTGGGCGCCAACCCAAGGCGGTATCTGGTCCTACTCCTACCTGAGAGGTTATCCCTGCCTCAGTTCCTGGCTTGGGGAGGTGGTGGAGTGGGGAGTGAAGACCTTAGCGGTCCACAGTCTCTTACCTACAGCGATATTGCTCCTTTATTTTACCATACATGTTAGGGTCAAGGGGAGAGAATTTGCCTCTCCTCTTGTATCGGGGCTTCTTAAGCTTACATCACTTGCAACTCCTTTTCACCTAGGAAATATTTATGATACTTCCATGTAGATAAAATAGGTATGGAAATCAAACATTCACTTATAATAAATCAAATTTAAAACAATTTTGTCTTCTCCACATTTAGTTCTGTGACTGAATGTGCGGTCTCAATTCACCTTCAGGAAGCAAGACTTTAGGCAATTGTTGGGTCAGAGAATGCTTGTTTTCATCCCAGAGGGTGAAGAGAATGCCCTATTCCCTGATCAAGAGACTTGGTCCTTTTCAGGAGGAAGTCAACAGACAAATCTTTGAGATTTTGAACTAAGAGCCTTAAGACTCTACCCTTTTGAAACTATGTGAAAGTCAAACTCGACTAGAAACTTCCTGGAAAAAAACCAAATTTATAAATAAGTTTGGAAGTTGCCAAATTTGAGTGTTAGCCATGACAGCTTGAATCTAGTGTGACAGGGACTCTCAGAGCAGGTGCTTGTCAATAGCTAAGCATGTGACTCTTACAGGATTAAAAGGACTCAGGCAGGTTTTTGTTCAATTTGCCTTTCCTTAATTCCTTACTTTTTTGCAGATTCTTTTACACTTGATATCACATAACCCCCCAAACACACAACTTAGCCTCCCTTCCCTGAGTCAGAGATGGTCAAGAAATACAAAACTGTTTCTCAAAACATTTGGGGTTGTAGACTGATTAGATGTTTTCTCATTTTTCGGGCCGGAGTGATAGCCCAGCGGGTAGGGCGTTTGCCTTGCACGCGGCCAGCCCCATGCCGGCCAGGGTTTGATCCCTGGCATCCCATATGGTCCCCCAAGCACCGCCAGGAGTAATTCCTGAGTGCAGAGCCAGGAGGAATCACTTCGCAGGGGTGTAACCTAAAAAAAAAAAAAAAAAAGTTTTCTCATTTTTCTCTGGTTACTTCGGATACTCAAGAATATGGTAGACAAATTGGTTTGTTGGCATAAGATAAATCAGCCTCATATTTTAATGGATGTTCTTTTCTCGCAAAATTCTACTAGTGTCTTGTATATCTTTGATATTAAGCCCTTATCAGATGGGTCTTCGAGACTCGCAGACATGGGGCAGAGCTGCTACTGGCTCTCCCAGTGACCAGCCACTCACGAGGCGCCCGGGAGGGATGGTGGGTTCTAGCCCTGGCCCACCACCCAAGCAGAGCCTCGCAACAAGCCAGACGACCCCCCCGCCACTCCATGAGGGCCTCCATTTTCCACATCCGGACTTCTCTCTCGTCAGACCTCCACCCAGCAGACCAGCCTTTCAGCGCCCAGCTCATCGAGTACCACCCTGCAGCAGTCTTTCTTAAATCCGGCTCAAGTATGCCGGTCTAGAGACTCGCAGACATGGGGCAGAGCTGCTACTGGCTCTCCCCCGTGACCAGCCACTCACGAGGCGCCCGGAAGGGATGATGGGTTCTAGCCCTGGCCCACCACCCCAGCCTCGCAACAAGCCAGACGACCCCCCACTCCATGAGGGTTCTCCATTTTCCACATCCGACTTCTCTCTCGTCAGACCTCCACCCAGCAGACCAGCCTATCAGTGCCCGGCTCACGCGGCCGCAAGCGGCGCGCGGGTTCATCAATAAATGCTGGACATAGAGATGCCTACAAGAGTATGCTACCTGCACGGCAGAGCCTGGCAAGCTATCCGTGTTGTATTTGATATATATGCCAAATACCAGTAACAATTATAGACCTCATTCCGGAATGTATTGAGGCTCTTTATGTTCCTGGAGCAAGCAGATGCCTTGGGCTCTACTAGCATGAGACAGGACATATGGAGATGTTACTGGGGCCTGCTCGAGCAAATCGATGATGAACGGGAAGACAGTGACAGTGACAGTGACAGATGGGTATTGGGTTAATAGTCTTTCTGATTCTGTGGGCTATCTCTGAACTTGATTATTGTTTCTTTTGAGGTGCAGATGCTTTTCAGTTTCATATAATCCTATGTTCTTTGCTTCCATTTGTTTAGTCAATGGTGTTTTGTCTTTGAAGATGCCTTTAGCTTCAATGTCATTCAATGTGTTTTCTTCGATGTACCTTACGAATTCATGTCTAATGTTGAGATCTTTAATTTGTTTTGATCTGATTTTTGTACATGGCGTTAGAAAGAGGTCTAAGTTCATTTTTTACATGTAGCTGCCCAGGTTTCTCAAGGACCACTTGTTGAAGAGGTTTTCTTTGCTCCATTTAATATTTTCTGCTTCTTTATTGAAAGTTAAGTGATCATATACTTGAGAGTGTGTGTCAGGATATTCAGTTCTATTCCATAGGTCTGCAGTTCTGTCTCTATTCCAATACCAGGCCATTAATTATTACAGCTTTGTAGTACAGTTTGAAGTCAGGGAAGGTGATGCCTCTCATGTTCTTTTCCCCAAGGATTGTTTTAACTATTCATGGGGGTTATTTTTTAATAAGTATTTTATTATACCACCGTGAGATATACAATCACAAAGATGTTCATATTTGGGTCTTGGTCATACAGTGTTCCAGCACCCATCCCTCCACCAGTGCCCATCTCCCACCACCAATGTCCCCAGTTCCCTCCCCCACTCCCACAGCCCGCCTCCATGGCAGGCTCTTTATTTCTTTCCCTTTCTATCTCTTTCTCTTTTCCTTCCCTTCCAGATTAGCGGATTACAGAACATACATTAAAGGGTTGTCATGTGTATCTTTTTGCCTGTATTTAATGCTCAGTTCTAGGTTGGTATTAGTACTTTTGACAATTGTTAGCACACTGTTTCATGGGGGTTATTATTCCATACAAATTTCAGAAGTGTTTGGTCAATTTCATTGAAGAATGTCATGGGTATTCTTATAGGAACTGCATTGAATCTGTACAAAGCTTTAGGGAGTATTGCTATTTTGATAATATTGATTCTCCCAATCCATGAGCAAGGAATGTATCTCCATTTCCTCATATCCTCTTTTTATTTCTTGAAGCAGCATATTGTAGTTTTCTTTGTAAAGGTCCTTAATTAATTAATTAATTCATACATTCATTTTTGAATATTTTATTAATACCGTGAGATATGCAATTACAAAGATGTTCATATTTGGACTTCGATCACACAGAGTTCCAGCATCCATCCCTCCACCAGTGCCCATTTCCAACCACCCATGTCCAGATCCCTCCCCTCTTCCTTAGCCTACCTCTATGGAATGTTCTTTATCTCTTTTCTCTCTTTCTCTTTCTCTCTCTCTTCCTTCTCTTACACATTGTGGATTGCAATACATACATTTAGAGGTTATCATGTGTATCTTTTTGCCTGTATTCAATGCTCAGTTCTAGGCTAGTATCACTTTCGAGAATTATTAGCACACTGTTTCCTTCTCTCTCTTACCTAACCTCAACTCCCACCCGTTTGTGGTAGATTCTACTTTTTAAAAAAATATATTTTATTATAGCACCATGAGATAAACAATTACAAAAATGTACATGTTTGGGTTTCGGCCATACAGTGTTCCAGCACCCATACCTCCACCAGTGCCCATTTCTACCACCAATGTCCCTGATTCCCTCCCACCTCCCCTAGCCTACCTCTATGGAAGGTTCTTTATCTCTTTTCTCTCTTTCTCTTTATCTCTTCCTTCTCTTACATATTGTGGGTTATAATACATATACTTAGAGGTTATGTGTATCTTTTGCCTGTATTTAATGCTCAGTTCTAGGTTGGTATTAGCACTTTCAACAATTATTAGAACATTGTTCCCTTCTATCTTACCTAACCTCTCTCCCTCAATTTGTGGCAATTTCTACCTTTTACAGGACCTCCTGATCCATGTTTCACCTGACCTTGGATGTTGGTATTGTAATATGTGTATATATATATATGTATATATATTTATGTCATGCAAATAAATGCAGTCATTCTATATCTGTCTCTCTCCTTCTGGCTAATTTCACTCAATATGATCCTCTCCATGTCCATCCATTTATAGGCAAATTTCATAACTTAATTTTTCCTAACAACTGCATAATATCCCATTGTGTAGATGCACCACAGTTTCTTTATCCAGTCATCAATTTTCTCGGCATCTGGTTGTTTCCAGATTCTAGCTATTGTGAATAATGCTGCTATGAACATAAAAGTAGGGATGGTGTTTCCGCTGCGTGTTTTTGGCTTCCCGTGTATATTCCCAGGAGTGGTATGGCTGGGTCAAATGGGAGTTCAATGTCTTGTCTTTGGAGAAATGTCCATATTGTTTTCCAAAAAGGCTGTGCCAGTTGACATTCCCACCAACAATGGACAAGAGTCCCCTTTTCCCTGCATCCATGCCAGCACTTGTTGTTCTTGCTCTTTTGGATATGCGCCAGTCTCTGTGGCATGAGATGACATCTCAATCATGTTTTGATTTGCATCTCTCTGATGACTAGAGGTTCCAGAGGCCCCATTCACTCTCAATGGAACAAACATCTCTGAATGCAGCAGTTATGTGTACCTAGGTCGAGAAATCACATGATGAACGACCTTAAACCTGAGCTGCGCAGGAGGAAGAGAGCGGCATGGAATGCCTTCAAAGGCATCGAAGAAATAGCTAAAACGACAAAGAACCTCCGGCTCCAGGCACATCTCTTTGACTCCACCATTCTCCCTGCATTAACATACGCCTCAGAGACCTGGGCCCTATGAAAGCAGGATGAGAATGCTATTCGGGTCTCCCAAAGAGGAATCGAAAGAGCTATGCTTGAAATATCATGCCTCACTCAAGTGAGAGAAGGAATCCAGAGTTCTGACTTCTGTCGCTATTCCAGAATCAGGGACGCTGTCTCGTTTGCCAAGGCATCGAAAATCAGATGGGCTGGACATGTAATGCGATTTGGAGATAACCGCTGGACTAGAGCCATTACCGAATGGATCCCACGGGATGTCAAAAGATCACGTGGCCGCCCACCTACAAGATGGTCAGACTTCCTTGTCAAGACCCTGAAGGAACGGTTTGAGGCTCTTCATATTCCTGAATCAACCAGATGCCATTGGGCTACATTGGCACGTGATAGGGTCCAATGGAAATGTTACTGGCGCCCACTCCGAGCAAATCGATGAATAACGGGATTCAAGTGATCAAGTGATCAAGTGATGACTATGATGATGAGCATTTTTTTCATGTCTTTTGGCCATTCGAACTTCTTCCTTGTTGAAGTTTCTGTTCATTTCTTCTCCCCGTTTTTGATGGGGTTGGCTGTTTTCTTCTTGTAAAGTTCCACCAGTGCCTGATATATCCTGGACATCAACCCTGTAAAGGTATTTTAAAATGGGGAGAAGAAATAAACAGAAAATTCCTCAAAGAATAAATTCAAATGACCAAAAGGCATATGAAAAAAGTTATTAATTATTAATAATAATTCATTATTAATAATCAGAGAGATGCAAATAAAATCAACAAAAATATCATCTCACACCACAGAGTCTGGCACACATCAAAAGAGCAAGAACATCCAGTGCTGGCATGGATGTGGGGAGAAAAGGACTCTCATCCATTGTTGGTGGGAATGTCATATCGTCTAACCCTTTGAGAAAACAAAATGGACATTCCTCCAAAAACTAGATATTGAGCTCCCATGTGACACCCATGTGATCCACTCCTGGGAATATACCCTGGAGAACCAAAAACACACAACAGAGGCACCATCTGCACTTCTATGTTCCTAGAAGCACTATTCACAATAACCAGATCTGGAAACATGTTGAGTACCCGAGAACAGAAGACTGGATAAAGAAACTGTGGTACACCTACACGATGGAATACTATGCAGCTGTCAGGAAAAAAAGAAGTCATAAAATTTGCCTACAAATGAGTGGACATGCTGAGTGAAATTAGAAGGATAAAGACCTATATAGAAAGGTTGCATTCATTTGTGGGATATAAATATATACCAGAGTTCTACTATCTGTTGGAAATGGAAATGCCAGACTAGAACAGAGCATTAAATGTAGGTAAAGGTATATACACAAAAACCACTAAATGTATGAAGAATAAGAATAAGATGAAGATGAAGAAGAAGAAAGAAGTGGAGGAGGAGGAGGAAGAATGAGGGAGGATAAGGAGAAATAAGGAAGTAAAAGAGGAGGAGGAAGAAGAGAAAGAAGAATAATAAAATGATAAGGAGGAGGAGGAGTAAGAAGAGGAAGAGGAAGAGGAAGAAGAAAAAAAGAGGAGGAGAATAAGGAGAAGGAGGAGGAGAAGGAGGAGGAGAAGAAGAAGGAGGAGGAAGAGGAGAAAGAGGAGAAAGAAGAGGAAAGAGAGGAAGAAGAAGAGTAGGAGGATAAGGAGAAGAAGAAGGAGGAGGATGAGAAGGAGAAGGAGGAGGAGGAGAAGAAGAAGGAGAAGAAGAAGGAGAAGATGAAGACGAAGATGAAGAAGATGAAGAAGACAAAGAAGACAAAGAAGAAGAAGACAAAGAAGAACAAGAAGAAGAAGAAGAGGAGGAGGAGGAAGAGGAAGAGGAGGAGAAAGACAAGGAGAAGGAGGAGGAGGAGAGAGAAGGAGAAGGAGGAGAAGGAGGAGAAGGAGAAGGAGGAGAAGGAGAAGAAGAAGGAGAAGGAGAAGGAGGCGAGAAAGAGAAGGAGGAGGGAGGAGGAGGAGAAGGAGAAGGAGAAGGAGAAGAAGGAGGAGAAGGAGAAGAAGAAGAAGAAGAAGAAGAAGAGGAGGAGGAGGAGGAGGAGGAAGGAGAAGGAGGAGAAGGAGGAGGAGAAGAAGGAGGAGGAAGAGGAGGAGAAGGAGAAGGAGAAGAGGAGGAGAAGGAGGAGGAGGAGGAGAAGGAGAAGAAGAAGAGAAGGAGAAGGAGAAGAGAAGGAGAAGGAGGAGGAAGAGGAGGAGGAGGAGAAGGAGAAGGAGAAGAAGGAGAAGGAGAAGGAGATGAAGAAGGAGAAGAAGAAGAAGAAGAAGAAGAAGAAGAAGAAGAAGAGGAAGAAGAAGAAGAAGAAGAAGAAGAAGAAGAAGAAGAAGAAGAAGAAGAAGAGAGGAGGGAGTGCTCCTGCTATAGAGGCAGGAGGTGGGAGGGAATCTTGGGACATTGGTGGCAGGAAATGTGCACTGGTGGAGGGATGGGTGCTGGAATACTGTATAACTGAAGTCCAATAATGAACAACTTTGTAATTGTATAACTCATATTAGTATATTAAAAATGATCAGCCTGAGATCTCATTTCATCTCCACAGTGAACACTGCAGTCTCCACTGAATGCAGAATATCATTTACAGGATGATTTTGCATGTGGAATATGGTACATTTGGGTAAACACAGGTCATATAATGCATGTGGGCACCTGTATGTAGCATGTCAAGTGTGAAATGCTTCATGTGGACTAATATGAGTAGATTGATGCATGAGAGATAATTCATGTGAGATAATGCCTTTTAATATTTCATATGAGATCCTGCATGTGGGTACTGCACATGAACAAATACATATAGAATACTGCATGTGGGTGCCACATATGGGATAAATTCATGCAGAGTGTTTCTGTGAGATGATGTCCATGGACAATATATGTATTAACATGTATGATACTGCAAAAATAAAGAGTATCATTTACTCTTTATTATTATTAAATGATACATTTCTTATTATTCTGGAATGGGGAACATTTCAAAGAATAAGTTCTCAGTTTTCTAATAACTGTAGATAAATTAGTGAACATAGGACTGAAACATGTGAGTGCTTAGGGGTTGAAAGAACAATTTACTGAGGTTCAATTAACATACAATAGCCTACACATATCTAAAGCGTATATTGTTTGATCTGTTTTGGCATACTTATCAATCCTAAAACATCACCACTATTAAAATAATGAACACAGGGCTGGAGCAATAGCACAGTGGGGAGAGCACTTGCCTTGCACACGACTGACCCAGGTTTGATTCCTGGCATCTCATGTGGTCTCCCAAATGCCACCAGGAGTAATTCCTGAGTGTCGCGGGTGTGACCCAAAAAGAAAAAAAAATAATAATAATGAACACATCCATAAATAAAAAGTATTTCCTCCTGCTCCTTCATAAATCTTCTCCCTATTTCTCCCTGGCTTTCTTGCTAAACAGTGACTAATTTGTCCCTAGAAGCAGTTTGAATTTTATAAAATTTTATAAGACTCATTCATGTTGAATGAAGCATGTATCAAGAGCATCCTTCCCTCCCTTACTTCCTTCTTCCCACCCTCCTCCTGACCGTCCCACAGAAGTGGCAGAAGTTATGCCTTGGAGATGATAACTATCCCTCAGTCATTCTCAGATATTTGGGCTCTAAGGGAGGGGCTCCAAGCTCATGCAAATACCTTTGTAATACTTTCAAATTAGATCCTTTTATATAAAAATGACATTATTTTGCAGGGAGGGTCTTCACAGGATGGAATTCATCAGGTCTATAGTCAGAAGTGCCTGAGGCTACCAGTGATATAATTAATTGGGTCTTGGGGAGCAGGGAAGCATGAAGTGTTGGAGATTGAATCCAGGGCCTCAAACATGCAAGGCATGTGCTGAAGACATTGGATATAGTTTATAATTTATATATATATATTTATTATTTGTCCAGTGTAAGTATTTATATGAAACCTTATTTATTAATTTTTGGGGGGGTCACATCCAGCGATGCTCAGGGGTTACTCCCAGCCCTCTACCCAGGAATTACTCCTGAAAGTGCTCAGGGTACCATATGGGATGCCAGGGATCAAACCCGGGTCAGTTACATGCAAGCAAATGCCCTATCTGCTGTACTATTACTCCAGCCTGGTATTTATATGAAACCTTAAAGAATAAATGTATTTCTTTTGAATTTCACCAAATTATAGACCATGTTGCTTCTTGAGCAATATCTAAGCATGAAGGTTGGCTAAAAAGCAGTTGGAAATTCTCAGAATCTTTTAATCAGGCTTTAAGTAGGTCACACATGTCTTCATTTTTTCCAACATGGCACACACCCAGACAAACAGAAAGCCTAGAAAAGGAGGAGTGATGACAGAGTGAGGAAGAGGGGAATGCTCGTCTACCCTAGTTGGCTTGGGAAATGTCCCAGTTTGAGCACAGACATTTGGGTCTGAGCAAGTCTGTTCCAATTTAGTCAGCACTAAAGTAAGAATCATGTACATGAAACCTGAGACCTGGATGGAGGAAGGGATGTGCCTCATCATCTCAACTTGGTTTAATAAGTATTTTTCATTTCTCCCTAGAAATTAGAAGTGCCACTTCATATATCAACAATGTGCTTTCTGTAGAAGCATCATACAAAAACTAGGTGTTCTAAAAAAAAAAAACAAAACAAAAAAAAAAAAACTAGGTGTTCTTAAGGTAGAAAAAAATATCACAGAGCCACTCACTGAGGTGACTAGATGCTGAGATTTGCTGGCTCAAATTTGGGACCCTCTGCTGACCCCCTCTCTCTATTCTCTTGCATTAGATTATCCTATCCCTTTGGGATGTGATTATGACAGGTCAAGTTGTGGGTCACCCCCTCCCTCCAAACATGTTCAAATCCTGACCCAGTAATCTATGACTACAACCTTAGTAAGGGTAAGGTCTTAACTGAACTGATACCATCAAGTTAAGGTGAGGTCATTCTTGTGTGGGGCAGAGGGCAGCAGCCTTAATGCAAAGACTGTTGTCCTTGTGGGGAGAGGAACATTTAGGCACAGAAACACACATTGGAGAAAAGTAGTGACCGAGGCAGAGAGTGAGTGTGGTGGCCTTAAGCCAGAGATAGCTGGCAGCCCCAGACACTAGGAAAGAAGCACCGGGAAGATCCTAGTTCAGAGCTCAATCCTTCCCAGCAGCTAGATTTTGGATTTCCAGTCTCTGAACTAGGAGAGAATAAATACTACTGCTTTGAAGGCACCCACCACACAATTATCTATTATGCTGCTCCCACTCCCAAGAACCCAAAGAAGATGCTTCATATGTGTGACCCTGTGGGTTTTCTGAGTCCTGGTCCTTATCAACAATTTCTCCTCTAACTAGAATATCCCAGGGCCCCTGGGAGAAACAAAGTGGAATAAAGACCCAAGGTATCCATGAACACTTTCTGACTCACTAAGCAACTGTTCCCCTTTTAGTAAATCTTCCCTCCTAACTCCCCAGGTGAGTTTCACTGCTGCTGCACTGACCTTCTCAAGGTTTAGAGGTAAGCGAGCTACAAGCCAGGGGTTAGACTTTTGCAAAGCTGAGCAGCTGCAATTTTCCCTTCAGCAAAGGACTTGGTGCATATTTAAGAGCTGGTGATGATTGGCATTGTATCTTGTTCTTTAGCATGTCAACGTCACCTCCTCTTGCCTTCTGTGATCAGTTCTCATCCTCAAGCAGCTGTTTCTTCACAGGAAGCCTGGAATCCCGGCACATGATGGCCAACAAACTCAGTGTGTTTCAGATGCTGAATAACCTCAAAAGGTAAGATGCATGAGGCCCGGACATCCACTGGTAGTCTTCCGCATAGTCTGATAGAGGCCTTTCTTGTTGCTGAATTATCCTGTGTCCTGAGGGTCTGGCTTTCAGGTTTGGGTTGGCAACAGATTAGCTCCTTTCAGAGCCTATCTTGGCTTTGGGGTTTCCTGAAACTCTGCAACAGGTCTCCTTACCTACCTGGCTGCTTCCAACACAATCAGAGAGCTGGAAAAGGGCCCCAAAGGAGAAATGAGGAAGCAGGACTCTGATGTTGAGATCACTGTATCACTGTATTCCCGTTCATCATCGATTTGCTCGAGCGGGCCCCAGTAACATCTCCAAATGTCCTGTCTCATGCTAGTAGAGCCCAAGGCATCTGCTTGCTCCAGGAACATAAAGAGCCTCAATACATTCCGGAATGAGGTCTATAATTGTTACTGGTATTTGGCATATATATCAAATACAACACGGGTAGCTTGCCAGGCTCTGCCGTGCAGGTAGCATACTCTTGTAGGCATCTCTAAGTCCAGCATTTATTGATGAACCGCGCGGCCGATTGTGGCTGCGCGCGGGCGCTGATAGGCTGGTCTGCTGGGTGGAGGTCTGACGAGAGAAGTCCGGATGTGGAAAATGGAGGCCCTCATGGAGTGGGGGTCGTCTGGCTTGTTGCGAGGCTCTGCTGGGGTGGTGGGCCAGGGCTAGAACCCACCATCCCTCCCGGGTGCCTCGTGAGCGGCTGGTCACAGGGAGAGCCAGTAGCAGCTCTGCCCCATGTCTGCGAGTCTGATGTTGAGATACCGCGATAAAATTGTGACAGGGTTTGAACCCTGACAGACAGCAGAGGCAGCCAGAACAGACTTCAGGGGCTTGGGAAGAGCAGAAGGCTCTGAGATGTCAATGGGGTCTGCTTTTTCTCTGTTCTCAAGCTTCTCCCTTATCTTCCTTTCCTCTCCTAACCTTCCTGCCCCTCCCCAGGCTAGGCAGGACATGTCAGGCAGGAACCAACAGGGATAATGGAGGAGATATAGATCACACCAATGTCAAGATTTAATCCCCTTTCTCCGACTAGCTCCTCTGACACTGATCTAGATGAGATCATTGGATGTAATTTGTTTGCATGTCACTGTATTTAAGGCCAGTCTTCATAAATAAAGCAAAAACACTTGTTTTTTAGAATACAGGATTTCCCAGAGTAAGAAGTTAAGAGTATATTTATCTGTTTCCCTACCTACGTCAATATGGACTTTACTTTTACACCATTTTGGCAAGCAAAAGTATTCTTTTTAGACAAGTTAGATTTGAAGTAATAAATTAAATTAAAGCATTTTTATTTGGTGGGAAGAGGAGTTTGGGTCACATCTAACAGTGCTCAGAGGACCATGTGATGCTAGAGATATATTGGGGTTGGCAATGTGCAAGCAGGAAAGAGACTTACTCTCCAGCCCTGGGGACTCTCTCTAGTCCAAGCATTTGTCTTTGACAAACCCATGGCAGTTGCCAACATCATCACTGAGAAAAAACTGCGTTTGGACTTTAGAAGACTGAGACAGAAAACACTCTAGGTGTGAAGAATTAGAAGTCAAGAGAAGTGCTCACAAGGCGTGTTAGAAGGATGCTCTATCTAGTTCTTCATAAATGGTCTATTCTCTGAAAGGCCTCAGCTGGGCAGGAACGCAAATTGGTTAGGAGTTGGTTGAGAGCTTGTCATGGTCAAAGGAAGGGATTCCCCCCACCCCGCCCTTTTGTGAGCATTAAAATATATGTGACAGTGAAAACTTTTCTCCAAAAGTTCTTCCACAGTGGCTAAAAGAAACTACTTTCTTCTGACTTTCTTTGACTTGAAACTGTTGCTTGAAATTCCACAACCTTTGCTGCTTCTTGTTAGCCTGAGGCAATGTTTCTCTTAGGATGGCTCCCAATGGGCCCCAGGATAATCTAAGGGGACACAGGTGAAACATTATGTAAATTGGTGGGGGTGGAGGTGGGGTGGAGGATGGCACAGTCAGAGGTAGAACAGGAAGAAAACAAGGTTGGAAGAACCACCCAATTAAATGTTTGAGAAACCATTGATTCCAGTTTGTTCCAGGTATAGGTAGGTACAAAGACAAATATCCTCACAACATAGTTTTATTTGTTTGTTTGTTTTGTTTTTTGGATCATACTCGGCCATGCCCAGGGGTGAGTCACCAAGATTTACTTCTGGCTGTGCTTGGGGACCTTATGGGATTCAGGGAAACTGAACCTGGGTGGACCGGGTGCAAGGCAAATGCCCTACCCTCTGTACTGTGGCTCCAGCCCCAATTCATAGTTTTGATAGAATATTTACTACTACAGTTCCTTCCTTAACTGTCTATCTCCTCAACTGGTGTGTGCATTCAGAAGGCGTTACCTCTGAATCCCAGTTCTCAACATGACTAACCATATTCTAGGCACCACTGAACCCTGACCAGAGCTGGTTGTGTTCATCTCTTCCTGATTCTGTGTTCTGTGTCTTCATTTCATCACATCAGTAACTTGGTACCAGTCAATAGTAGGAGAGTTTACCATTAAAAATCGGAAGAACCAAAATCACAGCAAAACCTGGGAAAATTTATTTTTGGGGTGAAAGGTCTATTAGTTGCTCAGGATGACTAAGCATCCTGACACTGGCCAAGTGGCCTGGGGGTTGGGTCCCAAAGCTGTAAAGTAAAAAGTAAGTTACTACAGTTTAATTTTGAAACAGCCTCCAAAGAAGGCTGCCCACGGTCAGCGATGCTGCCCAGTGGGGGTGGGAGACATTTGGTTCAGGGGATTGAACCAAGATCAGGTACATGCAAGGTATGAGCACTAACTTCTGCACTATCTCCCAAGTCCTTTTCGAGCATTTTTTCTTAAACATTTTCCACCATATCATTTCTAAAGATCTGGTTCCACTGAGAACAGTTAGTCAAGAAACACAATTGTTGGGGACCGGAGTGATAGCCCAGCGGGTAGGGCGTTTGCCTTGCATGCGGCCGGCTAAGCCGGCCCGGGCTCGATCCCCGGCATCCCATATGGTCCCCTGAGAACCGCCAGGAGTAATTCCTGAGTGCAGAGCCAGGAATAACCCCTGAGTATCACCAGGTGCTACACAAAAAAAAAAAAAAAAAAGAAAGAAACACAATTGATACAGTAGGAGCTAAAGTGAAGAGCACCAGGTCAAAGGTAGCCAATCACCATGGAACAGGTGGTCAATCAGAATGTAGAAGGGGATGCCTGGGAGGTGGGATTTACTAGTAGATAAAGGGGGCCTCCAAGCTCTCCCTCTGTCTCTCTCTCTTGCCCGCTGCTCTCTTGCAGGCTTCCTCTCTTCCTCCCTGGATCAGGTAGAGCAGCATGCTCAGACACAGGGCCCAGTACAGGTAGGCCGCACAAGGCCAGGCAAGGACAGGTACAGGGCAGGGTGGGTTAGGAGGCCCAGGATAGCTTAGATAACAGGCAGGACACGGATGCCCAAGTAGTGACAGGTATGGAGCACAGAGACCTTGCTCACGTGCATGTGGTTGTGGCCAGAGGCTGGGTGAGCACACAGGACAGAGAGAGCAGTACAGGGACAGGACCTGGTCATCGTTCATGGGAGGCAAGTAGACTGTGTGGGACAGGCCAGGAAGTAGTTCACGGATAATAGAGAGGCCTAGACCTCCGGGAGGGACCTGGAGTCATCTACCTTTCCTTCACAATAAATGAATTTTTAATCTTCTGAATTTTGTATGCAAATCTTTCATACAGTTCTCAAGAACTCACCAACATAGGAAAATCCACTTTTGGTTAACATAATGAGTTGACAAAAAGCAACTGCAGCAGATTGAAAGATGGTGGATTCAGATCCTGAAAAAAAAAATCATCTTGGAAAAGAATTAATTGTGGGTCACTTCTTGGTTTAGACATGCATTATCTCAGGAGATGCTTCTATAGGAAATTACAACACATTTTGTTGTCTTTTGGAAACAAAAAAGGTAAGCACATTTTTAAGAAGGTTGAGTTGCAGACCACTGGATGCCAGAGTTACCATACCCTTCTGGATCTGCTCCCTAAATCCCACTCCATTTTATCTGCAAACTTAAGCCAAAGGCTTCAAAGTGCAAGTTTACCCTTACCTCAGGCTTTTGGGGAAAAAATTTATCTAGAGAGCAGACTCTGTTCACTCCGAGGTTTTCAGTTTTCAATGCAACTCCTAATTTCTTTGGGGCTGTTTCAAAATTAAACTGTAGCAACTTACTTTTTAATTGAATCATTGCATATACTGATGGGCCCACAGAGATTGTAAACTGATCTTATTAGAAATCATAAAAACAATGATTTGTCAAAGTTCCATTTTCCTCTACCATTAATCTCTAGCTTTCCTCACTGTGAAGCTGTGCATTTTAGCAACAGTTTTTGCAGCAATGTGATAAGCTGGGATACTCCTCAGAGCAGAAAGAACTCCACAGGGTGTCGTGATAGGAGGATCAGAAAGAAATTTCTCCCAGTTTCTCAGTCTTGTCAGTTTATTTGAAATCACCCATTTTCACCTCTTTCTCCAACATTTTTTGCTATTGAAGTATAAGCACCATAGTTGAATTCTGGATTAGGTTAAGTGATGATCTCAGAAAAATTACTTGAACATTTAAGGGCTAATTTGAATAAACAAAAGGAAGTTCATGGAATAATTTGTCTATGAGAGATTACCTACCCTGCCTTTCTTGATTTCTGTGACTTTCACTGATTAGTGTTCTAGAAGGTTCCTGACTTGTCTGGGAGAGAGATTCTAAGCTACTGACAAACATTATCTGAAAGCTGCGGGACTTTTGCCTCCATTGAGTACATTTGTGTACAGCTTCAGTGCAATTGGAATATGGTAGCCATCCTACAGCAAGAAGAGAGAATCTAGAAATACCTCCAGTTTTGAGATGCTTGGATGTGCTTCAAATGGTATGTTGTACATCATGGAGAAAGCTCCAAACCAGAGACTTCAACCTTCCTTAGGAGAAAAGAAATTAACTCAGGAATTGAAGCATGTGTCTTAAATAAATACTGTTCTGGCTCTCAGGTATGACTCTGACTTCTGACATGATACACATCAAACTCTAGCTTGGCCTCACTTGGTCATGTTCTCTGGCAAACTCTCCAAAACCTGGGCCTTTTGACAATTAGTCTGATGCCTTAACCCCTCAGGACTGGCCTGCTATTGATCTTTCCAAGCTCCTAGACAGTTAGACATTTGGCCCTGAGCCTTGTTAGACAGCTGGACCTTAGTCATAGGCCTCATCTCTGCTTGTTTTCTTTTATTTTCTGCACTTGATAACTTCGTTTAGACTGCTGGTTACACTTCATCTTTCCTTCTGAAGATCATTATTTTCCTCCTGGGAATTTCTTAGTATTCTTGAATGCCCCTTAAATGTAGACCTTCATTGCAATGCAACCCAAAATATTCCAGGCACTCAACAGATGATGGTGCCAGTCTCATCATGGGGTCTGTGCTTATCTTCTGAGGAGTAATTATTTTCAGATTATCCTCAGTTGTGAAATAAAAAATGTATTCGGTAGGGGAGGGATGTGGATGATATGTCTATCTCATTAATTTATAATTGTATAGGAAACTCCTTTAGAACCAGCACTCCAGTTAAGAAAAATGGAAGAGAGGGCCGAGCGATAGCCCAGCGGGTAGGGCATTTGCTTTGCATGCTGCCGGCCTGTGCCAGCCTGGGTTCGATCCCGGCATCCCATATGGTCCCCGAGCACCGCCAGGGGTAATTCCTGAGTGCAGAGCCAGGAGTAACCCCTGAGCATTACCAGGTGTGACCCAAAAAAAAAAAAAAAAAAAGAAAGAAAGATGGAAGAGGACCAGCAATAGCAACCCCCAATATGGTGCATTAGTAGCTCTTTACAACATCCCTGTGGGGAGCACTCTACTTACATTTGTTGTTATCTCTTCCTTTGTTGTTCTTCATAGCTATGCCAGAGATGTCGATAGTCCTAAAATGAGTTGCTTAGTAAAGCTTTGCAACTTTATATGAATAGAATTTATATACATACTTGTTATGCCAAAAACTAGTAACAATTATGGACCTCAGTTCCATGACCTGAAGAATGGTTTCGGGCTCCTTCTGTCCCTGGAGCAAGCAGATGCCCTTGGGTTACACTTGTTTGTGACAGGACTAATGGAGATGTTATTAGTGCCCATTTGAGCAAATCGATGAACAATGGGAAGACAGTGATATAGTGATACATACATACTGTATGTATATATATATATGTTATTTGTGGTGACAACTTTAATTTTTTATTTAGTCACCACTTTTTACAAATGCCATGCCAGAGAGTCCAGGCATGCAATGTTCCACTCCAATTCCTCTACCAATTTCCTCATCCCATTCCCTGCCACCCTCAGTCTCCTTGATAGACACAGGAAGGAGAGAGAGAGAAAGAGAGAGAAAGGAGATAAAGAACCTGCCATGAAGGCAGGCTGGGGGAAGGCAGAGGGAGGTGGGGACATTGGTGATGGGAGATGGGCAGGGGTGGAGGGATGGGTTTTGGAACACTGTAGAACCAAAATTCAAACACGAACATCTTGTAATTATATATCTAACGGTGGTATAATAAAATATTTTTTAAAAAAATGTAATTACTGTAGTTTGGATTCCATGCTCGCAGTAGAGTTGGCTCTAGTAGCATATATATATATATAATAAAATATATTTCTTGTCTCTATACCCTAGTTGTATCCTAAGCCACTAACCTTTGTCCCTATGTGACCTCTTCATGCTTCACTCCTAAATTTCCCTCCTTCCTGTTTTGTTTTTATGAGAAAGTTATTCCTAAAACATAGCATCCTTTGTTTTCATTCATCGTGTTACAGCAGGTTATAGAAAAACGATTATTGCTAAATTTACTCTTTTCTCATGCCAGGATCCCTGGAGTGATACCTGAAGCTGGTAATTTCAGATGGCCCAGCAGTAAACTCAGCTATCATGTGTAGAGCCAAACTTCCTTTAAAGCAGAAAACGTTCCCTCAACTAAACAATACCAGATGCTTCCTTATTTCCACCTTTGTACACTTGTAAGGTCAATCAGAATACACCATGGTTTGCGTTGGAACCCAGAATGTTATTACACAAGGTCCTATTCTATAGAAAAATAGACAAGTCCTTTTTTTCTGAAGATCTGGACAATATTGAGTAAAGACAATTGCAGTGAAACAGCTGAGCCGTAATCCCTGGTGGAGAGGAACTTTTATCTAAGGTTTTCTGAAGTAGACAAAATAATTCATTTTAAAGTATCTTTTATCTAAAGTACATTTGTATTCTTTAAAGAACACTGAGCAATAGCGCAACAGACTGAGGACTAGCTTTGCACACAGAGGTCTGGGTTCAATCCTCAGCACAGCATCATCTCCAGAGGACAGCAAGGAGTGACCCGAGTAGCAGATGCCATTGCACATTGGTCCTAAAACCAAAATGATGAATGATGATGAGAGTATTGAGCTAATACTAGCCTAATTCTTGAGTACAACAAACAAAAAAATTTATGAGATGACCTCATCTTTTGAGAAGAGCTGACTTACTTGGTAAGTCTGTTTGTATGGTTGTGTCACTGGGTTGAAGTGAATCATGAAGGTCACGCCTCTTGATGTTGTTCCAATTGCTTTTATGAATCAGTCATGTCACAAGAACTGATTTATACACCAGGAGTGATCATCATTCCAAAGCAAACAAATAAAAGAAGGGAGAAAAGAAAAGCATATCCGTTTGTCAGTGGGCTCAGAAACTCCTTGGGAGGTTCTGAGCAACTCTATCACTCCAGTCCTCTGGCTGGTAGTGTGGCCCACTGGGGAGGATTCCGAAGAGCTGTGTCTCAGCACCTCCGATTTCTTAATCATACTGCCAGGGAATGACATCAAAAAGAAGTGTGAGTGTGTGTGTGTGTGTATGTTTGTGTGCATGAATGTGAGTGTTTGTGTGGAAATGTGTATGTTTATGTGTGTATGTCTGTGTATGTGAGTATGTGTATGTAGTATGTGTATGTCTCTCTGTGTGTATGTCTATTTTGTATATGTCTTTATGTGTCTGTGTGTATATGTGTGTGAACAAAAAAAGGAAAATTGCTGTTACATTAGGTGGCTTTTAGCTCAATATTCCTTGACCTTCAGGATCCCAGATACCTTGGATATACCTGTATATACAAGTAGTTTCAATTTCTACCTCCTACAATCACCAAATATTCTCTTGCCTATGCACTAGAGAGAAATCATTTCACTTCCACAAAACCATTTGAAAACAACAAACACAGGGAGGAGGAAATAAAACAGAGTTTGTGAGTATCACTTGTATCTTTCCTGTTGTTCATTGATTTGCTCAAGCTGGCACTAGTAACGTTTCCATTCATTGGGAATGAGTTCCATTATTGTTACTGATTTTGGCATATTGAATACACCACAGGCAGCTTTCCAGGCTCTGCTGTGGCTCTGTATTCAACCCAGGGGGCAGTCTTTTTCTATGTCAGACCATCAACCATCCAGGGCCCACGGGGCAGAGCCATGGATGTAGACAAGCCTGTCTCCTGTCTGCCACCTGCCAATGCAGCAGGGCACCGCAGCCACATCTGCAACACCTTGAGGGGCAGGAGTAACCTCTTTATTAAAATACCATCCAGGAGATCAGAAATACAGTATAGAGGTTAATGCACATATGTTGAATGCAGCCAACCCTGATTCAATCCCTGCACCATGTGGACTCCAGAGCACTGGTGTGCATAGCCGGGAGCTCCTGAGCACAGCCAAGGTGGCCCAGGTAATCCTTGGTGCTGCTGGAGCAGCACCCGCATCCTCACTCTAAAGCACTTGCCCAGTAGGCTGACAATTGCCATGAGAGGCCAAAGGACCCCTGACCATGCTTGGAAGCTCTCCTCTGCATCCCATGTCTCTCCCACAAAACACACCCATCAAATAATCAGTTGGAGGGAGTTTATTTTATTAGAGAACTCCTCAGAGGCAGTCCTCAGTGGGTAGGGGGTAAAGAAGTGTTTTCTATCCTTTACTCAGATGTCAGCATACTCAAAAAAGGAAAGTCTTGACAGAATGGTGAGTGGTTAGATGGCCTTCCTTGTCTCTTGCTGCCATCCTCCAACCCTAACAAAGCTTCACCTGACTTTTATTTATCCTCATTAAAATTTGAAGACAAATGCAGTCATCCCCACCCACTGAATGGAACGAATGTGCAGCATATGGAATCCCTGCTCTGGACCCACAAAGTAAAGATTTTCTCAGAACAATATGGGGCTGTTCCAATTCCTGTCCTCAGTCTGATCTTTGAAATACTCACCTAAGTTCTAAATATGCTTTCAGTTAACAAAGGCAATAAATGAGTCCTGTATTTCGTCTCTGTTGCTAAAGGTCAGTCTCCATGTGACATGTCAGTCAACAGTCAGTCCAGAGTTTAGTGATCATGAGAGATATGGGCGCTCCCCCCAGCTCCATGTGCTGCAGTTTCTTCTGACTCTTCTGATTCTCACACAGAATTGCCTTTGGTCTCTGTCAGTGGAGCTTGGCTCACCCTTTGGCCTGAAAATTTGAATTCTAGTAACTAGAAGAAATATTATGGTAGGTTGTACCTTAGATGTATTTTTTTTTTTTCTACAAAGAAATTATCTCTGCAGTGGATGATTTAATCACCTAAATCATTAAGTGTTGGTTTCATAAGTCATAGGATGGCTATGTAAAATTCAAAATTCATATTTTATATGCAATTGAAAGTTCTGTGACTGCGTAAATTAATGAATTAATTCACTCCCTTCCCATCTCTCTGATAATGTTCTGATGATAGGGTTGTTCAGAATTGTTGCTCCCAAAGATTCCAGTGTTTTTTCTAGAACACTACTAAAGGTGATTAAAGTAGATGTTGATAAGGCCATGACAGATATGCCAGATGCCAGAGACAGACATGGGGCAGAGCTGCTACTGGCTCTCACTGTGCCCAGCTGCTCATGAGGCGCCAGGGAGGGATGGCAGGATTCTAGCCTTGGCCCGCCACCCCAGCAGAGCCTCACAACAAGCCAGACTACCCCCCATTCCATGAGGACCTCCATTTTCCACATCTGGACTTCCCCCTTCTCAGAACTCCACACAGCAGACCAGCCTATCACAGCCCAGCTTGCATGGCCGCTTGCGGCCGTGCGGTTCATCAATAAATGCTGGATTTTGAGATGACTACAAGAGTATGCTACCCGCACGGCAGAGCCTGGCAAGCTACCTGTGTCGTATTTAATATGCCAGATACCAGTATCAATTATCGACCTCATTCCCATGACCTGATGGAATGGTTTTGAGGCTCTTTATGTTCCTGGAGCAAGCAGGTGCCCTTGGGCTCTACTTGCATGAGACAGGTCATATGGAGATGTTACTGGTGCCTGCTCGAGCAAATCGATGATGAACAGGAAGACAGTGACAGTGATAAGGCCAAGAAGGTACATTTCATCATTTTGCAAATTATTTACTTAGGTTCTTTGGCTCTATGTGACTCCAAAATCTGTAGAACTTTAGACTAACTTTTGTCTAACTTTTGGTAACTGCTGGAGCTGAGGTCCAAGTCCAGTTTGTTTTATTTTGTTCAGGGTAGCCCTGAGCACACAGTCAGTGGTGCTCAGGGCTACCCCTAACTTGATGTGGTGCCAGAGATAAACTGGGACTTGGTGGCTGCAGAAGCATGCCCGCCATCTGGCTCAGCTATTTCTCTGGCTTCTCAAAGACCCTTTATTACCATCCTCACATGTGAGGACCCAGAATTCTCACTGTCCAAAGGTAACTGGTGTTCAGGAATAAGCTGCTCACATGCTCACAACTCCACCACGCCCTTTAACAGGGTAATGCCCTGTGCTGGCAGGGAGGGAATTCTTTCAGTAGGAGCAAAGATCTGCTTCAGTATGAGCTGCAACAAGGACCTAACCCTTAGTGCCATGTCAGTTCTAGCTACTCTGTATGCGGAAACACAGAGCACTGGAAAGATGGTTATGCAGATAAATACTCTATGGGCAAATGGGAAGATGTTTGTTCTACAAAAAGATAGAAAAGACACTCAGTTAAATATTCACATTACTTATTGAAACTGTGTTGCTCAGAGTGTTACACATACTGCCTTTGCTGCAGTGTAAAGGAGTCATACTATTGATTGTGAAGTAGGGAATCATGCTTGGCAATGGGGGGGTAATGCCAGGGATGGAACTTGGGGCCTCACACATGCAAGAAAACAAGGCTGGTGATCCACCACTGAGCCACATTCCTAGGGCACTATTTTAACTTCCACAATCACCCTATTGAAGTAGTTTTTTTTTTTTTTTGATGTGGGGGATGCAAGACAGGGCCTCAGACTTGCAAAGCATGTGCCTCACCACTTAACTGCGTTCCTAACCCCTGAGGTAGATACACTGTGCAGATGAGCAAAGTGAAGTTTAGGGACCTTAAAGTAAACTCACAGTTCATACTCTGTTGCTTTGTATCCTTCACACAGGGCAGGATTCCTTTGCTAAAAGTATGTGGAAAGAGGGAAAGGCATTGAGTGATTACTATATTTAGCTGCTTGAATCACTCTTTGTTAAAAAAGAAAAGATAGTGGACATGTCACCACACTACCAAGTTACTCATAGATCTAAATATAAAAGTTCACAGAAATGAATTCTATTGGACTCCCTGAGAGGAAAACGACCTGCGATCTGATGGACTAGGACAAAGGCCAGTGGGCTTTGTGGGAATTCAGATGGCCAGAAACAGGCTTTTTATAGCAATATCTGCAGGCAAGAGAACAACACAGTAAGAGAATTTGTGTTTCAGACAGATTAAGTGGTTTCTAAATTCCATCTGGATTATGAAACAAATGGATGCAGGATAAAAAGGAACTCACTTGCTCTTCTAAGTAAAAGATAAAAATAAATTGTGGGGGTCCAGGCCAAGCCACTCCTGGTTCTGGACTAGAGGTGACTACTGGAGGTGTTCAAGGGACTATAAGCAATGCTGGGGTTGCGGGGGTGGGGGTTCACACCCAGTGACGTTCAGGGGGTTACTCTTGGCTTTTTGCTCAGGAATTACTCCTGGCAGGGCTCGGGGACCATATGGGACGCCGAGGATCAAACCCGGTCGGCCGCATGCAAGGCAAACGCCCTACCCGCTGTGCTATCACTTCGCCCCATCCCTGTGGGCCATATACCCAGCCCCTCTAAGTAGAATTTTTATCCAAGGAAAATAATTAATTAAAAAGAATAATCAATTAAACTACACAATAAGTTTGATAATTCTTTTTTTTTTCCTTTTTGGGTGACACCCAGCAATGCTCAGGAGTTACTCCTGGCTCTGCACTCAGGAATCACTCCCTGGTGGTGCTCAGGAGTGATTCCGGGATGCGGGGGATAAAACCCAGGTCGACCATGTGCGAGGCAATGCCCTATATGCTGTCTATTGCTCCAGCCCCAAGTTTGATAATTCTTATTTCTATGACTACATCCGAATCATTTATAAACCCTCAAACACTACCCAAGTTCATGTAGTCACATATGAGTTTTCTCCTACTTTTACACATATTAGTTATGGCAGAGAAATGTATGTACCTGCTACACACCTCAAGTCCCACCCCTAGACAGTGTGTGTGTGTGTGTGTGTGTGTGTGTGTGTGGGGGGGTAGAGAAACAAGTGATTCTTAGGCATATTTACAAAACAACCTAGAAGACTGGGAATATGGCTCAGTACTGAGGTTGATCCCATGTACCACAGAAGATAAGAGCATAAAAAGAGGAAAAGCGTCCACTAAAAGAACAAAGGGCTGCCAAATTTTCCCAGTAAGTCTACTGAATGGATAATTTACACCACTTTTCAGATGAGAAAACTGAATGTTAGTGAGCTTAAATGTCTTGCCTAATGTTAAATAAATCTACATATTTTATACTGTCAATTGCTGTGTGTGTCCTTGTCACAGTGCAAAAATAAGTTTCATAAGTTCTTAGCTTATCTCTGAGGGAGATCACCTATGTCAGATAGATAGTACTTTTATATTTAAACAAAGATTCTATATTCTTACATGTTGGATGACAGGCCCAGCTAGTTTGGGAGCTTTTCTGTTTTACCCACTCATAGCTTAATCTATTTACATGTTCTTAAACCAGGGTTCATACTAATGAGATCGCCCTTCTGTGTAAACACTGATGGAGGGTATGGCAGTTACAGAAGTCACATTGACTTTGAATAACTTCTGACTTATTATTATACCTCTACTAAGACTTCAATGTTATCTAGATTGGGCACAGCTCCTCTTTATACCCACTGCACCCAGCATGGGACAGTTTGAATTTACCAGGAGACTGCCACCCTGGCTACATGGAGACTACCATTTAAGATTATAGGAAGGATCAGACTAGTTTGCCCTCACGCAGGCGAATGTGACCCTTTCGGTATACAGAAAACAAGATACTCAGAATCACCCTGGTGCAGATAATAAATAAGGAGGACCTTGTGAGTACCATCTAGATTACATGAAGCCCATGAAATTAAGACATATTACCTTATACCAGTCCCATCTTTCCAGTGTTTTATATAAGAGATAATCTCCGAAGAAGGGATTATTCCTTGATATAATCCTTTGTTTATACCTATACTAGGGTGTGGCACCACCCTTCTATCTAGAAGGTGTTTAGGGTACTTTGTTGACAGGACCCTCCCTGTCAACAGTTAGGACTACTTTGGTGTATATAAGGGGACTGACTTGAGGCACTCACCTCCCCCCTTTTGGGGTAGGACTCTTTCCTGGTAGAATCTTCTTTGTGGGAGACTTGGGCCCTCGTGTATGGTCTGAAGAGTTCTGATCAGAGCTAGAGTTCTTTCATTATATTGAATTGCTGTGGTAGAGTTTTTGTACTATTAAAAGCCCTTTTGGAATTGCACCGGACTCCGTGAGTTTTCATCCAGGCTGTTCTCTGGCAGCCTCCGAGGTAGAAGAAAACTTTTGTCCTTATACTGTTGGGGACCCCCTGAGGCTCCCTGATACTTACTTTTATCTTATCAGATCATTATAGATTTTTCTATTGCTTCTGTATAATAGGATGTATGTTAGTGTTACAGACTCTGAGAAGCTAACATGTGGGAAATCAAGATTGTCAAGAGTCTGAAACAACATCTAGCATTTGGTATTGAATCTTAAGGCATAAAATGCAGGATATGAATGAAAAATCAGTTTGTATCTCCTAAGAGCTATGATCATCATACCATTACCTGGTGTTCTCTACATGCTGTGCCAAGATCTTTATTTCAACTTAACCTGTGCCAGATTTGTTAGTATCATGTCCATTTTACAAAGAAGGTAACTAAGGTCTGAGAGAAGTAACTGGGCCAAGGCATAGGGACGGTATGACAAAGAGAGGATGGGAGCCAGAGATGGTCCATACTAAGCTCGAGCACTGAGCACTCAGCTCTCCCGCATTTCAGGAAACCCAGGTGTGAAGCTGCTAGATGAGAGCTCAAAGCACAAGCCGTTTGTCGCATCACTTTTTTTCTTTTGAGTTTGAAGGAGAAAACAGTCAATAACAAAAAAAATAGAGGAAGATGAAGATTTATGGAAGAGATCATAATGAATAAACCAATAGAAAGAAGCCCATGAACCACACATTTCACAAACAGTTTAGCTTGGAATAAATGGAGTTCATAATAATAAACAGCTAAGAATTATAGCGTCACATGCTTCTGATTCTCTGTCTTAATCTCTTTTCCCTTATTCTGATAGAATAATCCAATGCATAGTTACACAAATGATGGTCCATTTGAAGACTTTTTTGGAATTTAAAATTATATTTAAAAAATTCCAACCTAGAACTGAGCATTAATACAGGCAAAAAGATAAACATGATAACCTCTAAATGTATGTATTCCAATCCACAATATGTAAGAGAAGGAAAAGAGAGACAGAGAGGGAGAGAGAAAGAGAAAGAGAGAAAGAGAAAGAGAGAAGATAAAGAACCTGCCATAGAGGCAGGCTAGGAGAGGGGGAGGGAATCTTGGACATTGGTGGTGGGAAATGGGCACTGGTGGAGAGGTGGGTGCTGGAACACTGTATGACTGAAATCCAAACATGAACATCTTTGTAATTGTATATCTCATGGTGGTATAATAAAATATTAAAAATGAATGAATGAATGAATGAAAGAATGAATGAATGATAAAGGGGCCGGAGCGATAGTCCAACAGGTAGGGCGTTTGTCTTGCATGCAGCCAACCCAGGTTCGATCCCCGGCATCCCATATGGTCCCCTGAGCACCACCGGGAGTAATTCCTGAGTGCAGAGCCAGGAGTAACCCCTGAGCATTGCCAGGTATGACCCAAAAAGAAAAAAATATTAATAAATAAATAAATGAATAAATAAATGGATAAATAAATGAATAGATGAATAAATAAATAAATTAAAATATTGGCCACACATGGTGGTGTTCAGGGCTTACTCCTTTCTCTGTGCTCAGTAATCCTGGTAGCTGTCAGGCGACCACAACACTTGGGGTGCCAGTGATTGAACCCGAGCTGGCTATCTGCAAGGTAAAAGCCCTACCTGCTATACTATCTTTCTGGCCCCAAATAACTTAAACTTATTAATTTTAGTCATAAAAAGAGATAAAGAGATTTGAGAAGATCATGATTATCTCTTCTGTAACTGCGAGGATTGAATGGCCAGAGCTAAGGCTGAAGACTTCGCCAGGAATTCTGTGTTCTGAGAGCCAGTTCTTAGATTTTTTTTTGTCAACTGACTCCTCCTTCTTTGTTTTCTCTAATAAATCATTACAGACCTTATAATTTTATAAGGTAACAATTATAGACCTCATTCCCATGGCCTTATGGAATGGTTTGAGGCTCTTTATGTTCCTGGAGCAAGCAGATGCTCTTGGACTCTACTAGCATGAGACAGGATATATGGAGATATTACTGGTGCCCGCTCGAGCAAATCGATGATGAATGGGAAGACAGTGATACAGTGAATAAATCATTAGTTCAGAAAAAGCCGGATAGCTTTTAATTTTACTATATCTACAAAATTAATTGAGGAACAGGGGCGATAGCTTAAAGGGGCTAGGTGCAGGCTTTGCATGCAAGAGGTCTGTCTTTGCTCCCAACACTGCATAGTCCCCAAAGTACCACAGAAAGCATCCCCTGAGCTCTTTGCCCTGAGCACCAATGAGGGTACCCCCAAAAATCAAAAATAAAATATTAATGTGAAACCTTAGGCTGTTTGTGTGTGTATTATGCACATTTAAATCCACCTAAGTAGTTGGTGGATTCAATGAAGATATATATTAGGAGTCCTCTATAAGTTCCAGCCATAGAAAAAGACCCAGCTAACCTGAGGTATTCTTGAATACATAAATAAAATGCCAAGATTTTCTTTTATGAGAGGTTAGTGCTTCTTGTGTCCTGTTTAAATCAAACAAAAGTTTGATTTAAATCAATCAAAAGTTCACCTTCAAATCATGAATTTTTAAAAAGAAGTCTTATTGTTCTGTCCTTGACATTAAGGTCTATGATCCATGACAAATTAATTTTTGTGGATGATATGAGGTAAAGTTCTTCTTAGCCACTCCTTGATCGTCCTTCTTAGTGCTGCAGTATTAAGGGCTCTTTCAGGGTCAGGGAAATAAACATTGCTATTACTGGTTTTGGCATATCAACTACTCATGGGACAGCTTGCCAGGCTCTGCTGTGCAGGCGGTATACTCTCAGTAGCTTGCCTGGCTCTCCGAGAGAGGTTGATAGAATATTCTTGGTAATTTGGAGATAAATTACCAGCAACGGGAGATGAGTGATATTCCAAGCATAGCTCTTTTGATTCCTCTTTGGGAGACCCGAATAGCATTCTCATCCTGCTTTCCTAGGGCCCAGGTCTCTGAGGCGTATGTTAATGCAGGGAGAACCGTGGAGTCAAAGAGATGTGCCCGGAGCCAGAGGTTCTTTGTCCTTTTTAGCTATTTCTTCAATGCCTTTGAAGGCATTCCATGTCAGCTCTCTTCCTCCTGCGCAGTTCAGGTTTTAGGTCGTTCATCATGTTGACTTCTCGACCTAGGTACACATAACTGCTGCATTCAGAGATGTTTGTTCCATTGAGAGTGAATGGGGCCTCTGGAACTAGCTCATTTTTCATGAACATAGTTTTCTTCAGATTCAGCTGTAGACCTACCTTTCCACATTCTCGGTCAAAGTCAGCCAGCATTTGTGCCGCTTGGCTAATGTTTGGTGTTATTAGAACGATGTCATCAGCGAAGCGGAGGTGGTGTAGTTGTCGACCATCTATCTTCACTCCCATTCCTTCCCATTCTAATTGTCGGATGATGTTCTTGAGGGTGGCGCTGAAGAGTTTTGGTGAAATGCTATCACCCTGTCGAACCCCTCTTTTTGACATCAATGATTACTTCTTTGTAGAAGAAAGAAGTGATCATTCTTTCACTCCTTCACTGCCTCCAAATAACCTGAGTTCATGATCATTAGCTTGTTTTAGCCTGTATGTTTTATACATGGAATTTTACTGTTACACATTTCTATAATGTATGCATTTTTATAGTAACTGTTGCCATATAGAAAAAGTTCTGTCTTTGGGCAGCATCGATGTAAAAGGAAAATAAATTTCATTGAACTGTTCATCCCATCCCTGTATTTTCCAAACAAAGGGATGGTGGTCATTTTTGAAGAATTTGCTATTCTTGGCTTGATGTCACAAGAAGAAATCAGTCCCAATAAAGATAGCAGAACAGAAGAATCTCAAAGATACTCTCATAGCCAAGTACATGGAAAGCAAGTTAAGACAGAGCTTTGACCTGAAAGTTGAGCAATGGTCCAGAACAAACCAAGCACACAGCATAAGTGACTTGAGACTTACTGCAATGTTCTTTGTCCAGGGAATTTGGCAGGTCACCCCAGGAGAACACAGCTGAGATTTGTGAAGGCCCTCAGCTGCTCCCTCACTTGAAGACTTTGGGTGGTGGGGATCAGCATTAGATGATCACGGGTGATTCTACATAAGGCTTTGCTACTCAAAGTCTAGTCTCTGGCTTGCAGCCCTGACATCATCCCAGAGTATTTTTTGTTTGTTTGTTTGCTTTATTTCTGAATCTGAAAGCCTCACCTTAAGATACCTGGATGAGACTCTGCATTTTACCAAGATTCAAGGTAATTCCTTCGGACAGTAAATTTACAGCACTTAGAAACTTAATGTCACTAAGAGGAAAATGCAACCATTTGCACGCAGGCTGACAATTTGATCACAGCCCAGTGTTTGAACCTGTCAGTAATTCCCACTGACCTCAGGATAAGCTCAACTCCTTCGTGTGGCTTTAGACTCCCACCTCTCCTTACGCTTCACTTACATTACAACAAACTCAACTGACAGAGAAGCAGACACTAGCCAGACTTTCACCTCGCTCTATATATTGCACATATCATCAAATGACTGAAATAAAATGTGTGCATCTATGCCATGTGAAGTATTACAAGTTTGGCTTTATATGTGTGAAGGATAAGCTTTACCACTGGGATATATCCTTGGCCCTCAAGTGGAATTCTGTTCAAGTGGAAGAAATAGAGCACTGCTAGGAGCAATGTACTTTAAGAGAGAAAAAGAAGGCTTCCCTGGTCTCCTCCAAGTCTGAGTGTGACTGTGACGTGAACAATACATCAGTGCATCAGCTCTGCACCCTGCCCCGTTCCAGAAGCTCATCACAATTTTCTTTCTTTTCCTTTTGAGTCAGCAATTTTCTTTCCCTTCCTTTTCTTTCCTTTTTCTTCCAGTGCTGGGGTTGAAACCAGGTCATTCACATGCAAGGCAAGTCCTCTACCAGTGAACAGCATCCCAGACCACACAGTTTTTAACTGATGGCAACTTTCATGTGACCTTTTATTTTACTCTGACAATCGCTACAGTACCAGGAAACAATAATAGGCCTCTTGGAAGTCCTTTTATCTGATCAAATGGTGGAATTTCCTGCTTCAAGCAGACCTTATGTGGAGTTTTGTTCATGATGTGGGTGCTCACTCTGTAGACGAGAATGTCACAAGCTCTTTTAAAGCAAACCTAAAGAGCTTCCACATGTCTTGGAATAGAAAGAAAACTCTCTCTTCTACAAGAAATTATTCTGTATCTAGTACTAGGTATTGCTCTGTGTGTGTGTGTGCATCTGTGCATGTGTGCACAGATGCACAGATGCACACACGTGCAAGCATGTGTGTGAGTTGTGCTGATAAACAAACCCAGAGGTTCACACATGCAAGGCAAGTGCTTAAACATAGATTTTAAAGTGTAATTTACATATTATACATATGTAGAAAAAACTATTATCATAACAGGTTATCTGTGACTTCAAGTCTATAATTTAACTACCAGTGTCTTGATATCAGAGGCATTCACACACACACACGCACACACACACACACACATACACAACAGAGAGAGGAGTGAACATTAATGTTTTTAGACAATCAAAATACATCAGTCATGGATCACAAACTACATTGTTCCAAAATGAATTATTTCAACAGTATTTTAAGACCTTGTATATATAATAGTCAAATTTCTTTGATGATTAAAGAGAGGGAAATCCAGGAAACTACTTGGCAGATTATCATACTGAAGGTAGTCCAGGAACTGCATTTCATCATGCGCCCAAATCACTCCAGCTCTTGGGCCTGAGCAGTCTCCCAGGGCTTTCACAGCTTTCTGTCTATACAACCCCAATAATATATTACAATTGTATTGTAATTGCTTTCTATTGCTGCTTCAAGTTTCTTAAAACATACTTAGTGACTTAAACATATTTAAACAATGCAAAAGTATTTGTCTTACTATTCTGGAGGTCAAATCTAAAATCTTCCTCCTGGGTAGAATCAAGGTATTGGCAGGGCTGTGGTTCTCTGAAGGCTCTAGGAATGAAGACCTTTCCTTGCCTGCACAGTTTCTGCAAGTTGTCTGAATCCTTTGACTCATAGAGTCCTTTCGTCTTCAAAGCCAGTAACCCTGCTGACCCTGTCCATGGCTTCCACCATCTGCCTGACTCTGTAGGCTCCAGGCAGGCTCTCAGAGCTAGCATTTCTGCTATGTCCCCAATAACTTATTAAAATAGTAACACTAGCAGATACACTGTTGCGGACTTTTCTGTCAGAGTTGGTGAATGCAACCCAAAAGCTGGGCTCTGGCACTTTAAAGAAAGCAAAAATCAAGAAGATATTGCATAAAGTTCAATAAGGAATTCCAGGAACGAGGGCTCTTTCCTAGCATGCTTTGTTCGCTTGGCATTTACTCTTTATTATCATAATCTTTTCCCTTGTTACTATTGTTTTGATGACTGGGAGAGGGGTGTCACTTGTTCGGGTGTTTGCACACTTAGGTGTGTTGCTCCATAATTAAAGGAATTGAATAACTTCTTTAATTATGGAACGTTACAGAAACTTATGGGGCTCCAAACGCTTTCTTCTTTAATTAAAATTAACTTAGTATTGGACCACACTGTGTGATGCTCAGGGCTTACTCCTGGCTCTGCACTCAGGAATCACTCCTGGCACTACTTGAGGGACCCTGTAGGATGCAGGGATTTAACCTGGGTCAACCACATTCATGTGCAAAGGTAAACACACTACCTGATGTACTATTGCTCCAGCCCCATCTGTTTTCTTTAACTTTTTTTTTTTTGCTTCTTGGGTCACACCTGGCTATGCTCAGGGGATACTCCTGCTCTGCACTCAGGAATTACTCTTGGTGGTGCTCAGGGGATCATATGGGATGCGGGGGATTGAACCCGGGTTGGCCGTGTGCAAAGCAAACATCTACCCATTGTATTATCTCTCTGGCCCCTCTAACTTTTTTTAATTCAAAAAACTGCACACCTGACGGTGATCAAAAGCAATTTCTGGAGGTGCTTAGGGACCTGGTAGTAGTGGGGATCATACCCAGATCTTCACACACACAAAAGAGAGCTTTATATCACTAAGCCACATCCCCAACACCCGGAAGACAACTCTGGGGTTGTGCTGCTCCTGCACTACCTTGTCGGAGGGCTCCTGGGCATCACTGGGTGCTCACACACATGCTCACCAGGGGGTCGCACTTTCTGACCATGATGGTGCTTGCCTGTCTTAACGGTGCTCAGAGGGGGTGGAATACCTTGCCTTTGTGCTGTTCACATCTGCCTGACTGTGGTATGGAAATCGTTCGGAAAATGGGATCACAGTCAGCAGAGCTCCAGGGTCACATTCAGCACATGTTGTGACACCAAGATTGGAACTCAAAATCTTTTGTTTGTTCTAAGCCATCAAGCTGTCCCCTGGCCATGAAAAGAGTATTTTGGTTTGGAGCCATATCTGGTGGTTCTAGGTTGTTTCTGGTGGTGCATCCGGCACCATGTGGTGTTGGGGATCAAACTCAGGTCTCTGGCATGCAAAGCAAGTGTTCCAGAGTTTTGAGCTATATCCCTTATTCATCATAATAGATTTTTCATAGAATTTTTTATGTATGCATCTTATTATGGCAAAATTTACATAAAAGGTTTATTCTCTTAAGCACTTAAGTTCACAAAGTCAGTGGCGTCAAGTATATTCACAATAATGTACAAATGTACAACCATCACTTCCACTAATCTCCACAACTTTCTCCTCATCCCAAAGAGAAACTCTGTAGCCATAAATCAGTTAATTCCCCATTCTGTTTCCCCCACCCCTAGTTATTCTATTTTGCTTATTTTTTGTTATTCTATTTTCTGACTCTATGAATTTGCCTATTCTAAGTTCCTCCAGTAAGCAGAATCATACATACACATTTGACCTTTTGTGGCTAATGACTGTTCCAGACAGAGGGAGAGAAATAAATTGAGACAAGTCACTGGCAGTTCCCTTGTTGGCTTATTCCTCTGCTGACTCTGCACTTCTCCTCCTGCTGGTCGTAGCTCCTTTCCTGGGTTCCTGTGTTGTGAGACTGCCAGAAGACTCCTTCTCACAGTTTACTATGTGCCTCAGCTTAGCTCATTTCCTTCCTGTGTTGCACAGACTAATTTCCCCTTTGCTGATGGTCAAGGAAGCTCAAAAGCAGGGTTGCATCTCTGCTGATGGTATATATCACTTCCTGTGAAGCCAGGCTGGGTTGTGGGTAGGCAGCCACCCAGCTTTAAATTTCAGTCTTCTGGGAGGCTGATGAGACACAGTGGAGATTTGTGTGGTGTGCACCGATTCTCAGCAGGAAGATAGTCGGCAGAGGGGTGATTAGCTCCTGGCATTCCCACTGCCCTTCAGTCTCTGATCTTGTTGGGCACTGTGACCTGAAAGACAGCTTTTCCCTATGGAAAAGAAAGCAGAACAGCGGCTGCTTTTCCTGTGTGGTGCTTAGTTTGTAAGAGTTAGTGACTTGTGCAGAATGGTCAAATCCATGTTTCAATATTGGCAAGTCCTTGACCCTGCACTTAGTATCTGGAAAATTCTGCTTTCAGACTGCAGACAGCAGTGTCAATCCCTAGTGCGCGTTAGTAACTTGAGAAGTCTATGTACTTCCTTAGTTCTGGAGCTACTTCCCAGGTCGAGCCCTCTCTCTAGCCCTAGATGTTGAATGGGCATGTTTGTGCAGATTAGTGCAGGGGGTCAGCCTATTTCGCTTTTGTTAATGATGCTTTTCAACTGATAACAGAGGGAACTGAGTAAATGTTGCCATCTTGGTGCAGAATCTCCTAGCATCCCTGCAAGACTGTTCTGTTTTCACTGGATAGAGTTCAGCCTGCTTGACACTACAGCGTTGGGCCTTTGTTTATTTCGCTAGACCCCTTTACTTTGAGTCACTTTCGTTATTGTTTCAACATTCTTTTGGAATCCTCTTCACTTCTAAATATACCTGAAGCAGGCTGTTGTACAACACCTTCACTTCAAAGGAAGGTAGGGATTGGGAATAGGTTGGGAATAGGGTGTTCCATATTTATACCTTCAAACCCTGATTGTGCTACTCATTAGCTGGATAATCCTGGGCTAGGAATTTGTCGTCTTTTTTTCTTTTAATACATTTTATTTTCCCCTTATACTTTATATAAACACCAGGGTTTACAGAGTTGTTCATGATGGAATATTACAGGCATTCAATATCCCAATACCAATTCCACCATCATTATACCTTCCCTCTACCTTAGGGAACTTAACCTCTTAATAGGAACTCACAGCTTTATTTTTCTCAGGGTGTTGATAGGGCTGCTTAAAGTAACTAGGAAATGTACCTAGCACATAGCAGAAACTTGACATATATCACTAAACCCAAACTCATTTCTTTTGGATTTAGTTTTATGTAAACCTTTATGCTCAGCTGGAATTCCTGAGACAGATTCCAAGTGAGAGTTCCTTAGGTCTAAGCTGGCCTGGGTTCCAAGCAGCAGAAGCCAGGTCATTGATGGTCAGCATTCAACTGTCTCTGATGCTGGTTCCTGACATCTTCAAGTGATGTCTGTGAGGTGCCACTGCTGCCCAAGGCTGTGCCAGGCTGTACCAGGGCGTTTCCCAGAGAGACACCTGGGCACTTAGAGCTCCAGTTCTTATGAGCGTGGCTCCATAACTTGCAAGTGACACCAGGGAGAGTGAGGCGACAAGAGGAAGATTAGGGTTGGGTTTATGAAGCAGAAGAGACCAGCTAAGAGCCAGCTCCCCGGGTCATGGCTCCTCTCCTCCTCCCCCCTCTCCTGCCTTCCTCCCCCTTCCCTTCCCTCCTCCTCCCTCCCTGCCCCCCTCCTCCCTCCCCTGTCCTCTCCCCCACTCCCTTCTCCTCCTTACTGACTAGCTAACTGAAGGCAGGGTCCTTACCGACTACAAAGGAACATGTACATTTTTATTTCTTACAAAACAACTCATGATTCAGCATCTTCAACTTCAGATTTCTATTTCTTTAAAGAGCTACAAAAGTGAATCACCTGTAAATCACATGGTATATACAGGCTCCTTATCACTTTGCGAAACCTCCCCTACATTTTCCAGCTGTTTGCCCCTAAGTGATTCAGTGACAGCATTTCAAGCAAGCAACCTTATCTGTTCTCTCACAAATTTGTGACTTATTACTATGTTACAATTATGTTATGCTTAATTTACACCATTTATGTAACATGTGATCAGCGACAGGACTAAATTTTTGTCAGTTCACAGATAAATGAGTGACCAAGTGTTCTGTTCCCCTCAACCCCAAAACAACACCTAAGTTTAAACAAGTATTGACCACTCCGCCAAAAACCTGTCCTAAGTCTTTGTATTAACTCATTTGATGGCCAGTATTAGCCTAGACGATAGGTACAAATATCAGTGTGATTTTACAGAGGGAGGCCTATGGCAACACCTTGCGCCTTGTGCTTTGACTCTGTAAAATAGGGCTAGTCTTCGAGGAACTGGGGACTGACTTTCCTTGAGTTAGGGCACAAAGGGTACCGACGCTGAAGCAGCCAAACGGGTTATTAAGATTTTCCGCAGTTCTTAGCTTGTAATGACTGTGGGGTTTTATCTTTGCAGGTAACCCTTGGAGGCAAATTCTCCTCCAAACTGTTTGTGGAGCTCGCGGGCGCCCCAGGGGGCAGAGGGAGTTGTGCATTTCTCCTTTCCCAAGGCCAGAGAGGGCTTCGGTTTCTTTTTTCTGAAAACACTCCTCCCCACCATTCACCGCCGCCCCGCTGCCCCGGGGTCTCTACTCTCGCTGCCAGGACAAGGTGAAGACTGGGTGGCATCGCGCTCACAGGGCATTTCCAGGAGCGGGTGTCCGCCGGGGAGCCGGCCCTTGAGGTCCGAAAGCCACAGTCCACTCTCGGGTGAGTCTCCGTCCCCCGCAGGGGTCCACCGAGTAAAGTGCAGGCGAGATCTCAGTTGCTCAGAAGGATCTTTCCTCCCTTCCGTGCAATTGTACTCGGCGCTGACTGTCGCTTTTGGGGGAGACCTTTGGGAGGCGGGAATTCATACCAACCAGGTCTGACCTCTTGTTCTCTCTAAGCCCAGAAGGCAAGGTTCGGTGTGTGTCTTCGGCGATGGCAGCGTGTGATTTGGGGGAAGCGGGACGCACCGAGGCTCGCACCTGCAGCCTGCGGCCCGGGCGCCTGGGGGGCGAGAGGGGGGAGACCCTCTGGGTGGTGGCTGGCCGCTGCTCGGGCGTCCAGCTCGTTGCCGCCCGCCTGCGTGGCGTCTCGGCGGACTCCGCTTCGCTTCCCTGAGAGCGTCTGGCCACGGCCCGGGGTTTGGGGGGACGCTCGCCCCTTCTCGGCTTTCTCCGGCTGCGGGGGGCGCGGTGATCTCGTCACCAGCCCGGAGCTCTGCAAACAGGCGGCGGCGGCGCCGCGCTCAGCCCCGGCGGCTTCCCCGCATCCCGCAGGTAGCCGGGAGATGGGAGAGGAGGGAAGGGGGCCGGGGCGTCTTGGCGCTGACCGAAGGGGTCGGCGGGTGGGTGCGGGCAGGGGGCACTCGGAGGCCGTAAAGCGGACAGAGGGGCTGGTTTTTGTTTTGGAGCTGACTTGCGCGAAGGGCGGGAAGGGCTCGGGGCGCCCTCGGGAGCGCAAACCCGTTGGGGCGCGCTTCCAGGCTCCGCGCTCCCAACCCTCTAGCAGTTCTGGCTCCCCTAAAACAAGCACCGCGAAGGCGCGCAGGGACCGCACCGGCCTTTCGGTCACACCCAAACCCATGAAAAGTTGGTGGCAAAAATCAAGTTACCAAACGTTTTGTCACTTTTTGGGCTCCAGCCTAGCTAGGATGGAAGCTGCCAGCTGGGCCTTGGCCGCGTCACGGGAGGTTGTGGGGAACCTCTCGGAACCGCGCGCGTTTCACTCCGGTTTCCCAGGACGGCGAGGGCCACTTTGTCACAGGTTCCTTGGGATCTAGGGATGTCAGCGCGGGAAAATTTGGATTGCCTTGGAAAGAGGACGAAGTTATCTCAAATGGGAACTAAATGCGGAGAGAGACCAAGCAAGGAGTGATACTGTACTGCCACGGACACAGCAGCACGTAAAGGGTGCGAGTTCCTCAGAGTCTGGGGCCGCCTTCTCTGGCAGATCCTTTTTGCATGAAGGTGTCTTGAGGAGTTCAGGAGACCTGACTGTGGACCCTGGGCATTTGCAGGTTGTGCGTTTAGCGCCCAGCTGGGAGGTGAGATGCTGGTTCAGAGGCCACCTGGCTAGTCCCAGTGCCTCATACTGCAGGAGCCCAGGGAGGGATGGGGGTTGGGGGTGGGAGGGAAACTACAGTCCGGCAAGGGGACATCACCTCTGGGTGTGGAGCATGCCAGGTCTCTGCTCTCCCTACCCTCGGCCTCCAACCCCGTTTCCCCACCTTAGAGCTGTTCTAGAACCCTCCACCTGCTGTAGAACCCAGCTGTAGTGAAGTCTTAGTATCACTGTCTCACTGTCTTCCCGTTCATCACCAATTTGCTCCAGCGGGCACCAGTAACATCTCCATATGTCCTGTCTCATGCTAGTAGAGCCCAAGGGCATCTTCTTGCTCCAGGAACATAAAGAGCCTCAAACCATTCCATCAGGTCATGGGAATGAGGTCTATAATTGTTACTGGTATTTGAAAGCTTGATTGAACTTCACTTTGCTTGTGTGAAAAGTGGGAGCTTAATACCAGCCCTCCCCACTGAATAGTTTGAAAGAGAACTGTCCCAGTGGGAAATGTTTTGAAAAGTATTGTTTAGGGACTGGAGCAACAGTATAGCAGGTAGGGTGCTTGCTTGCCTTGTATGTGGCCGACCTGGGTTCAGTCCCCAGCATCCCATATGGTCCCCCAAACACTGTTAGAGTAATTCCTGAGTGCAGAGCCAGGAGCATGGCTGGGTGTGGTTAAAAAAATTTTTTTCTCTTTTGCTTTTTAGGGTCACACCTGGCGATGCTCAGGAATTACTCCTGGCACTGCTTGAGGAACCATATGGGATGCCGGGATTGAACCCAGGTCGGCCACGTGCAAGGCAAATGCCCACCCTGCTGTGCTTTCATAGGGCCCCTTGCCTCCTCAAATTTCACTGATGCATTTTATTTCTTTGTTCTTGAGGCAGAGAAATAGTGCAGTGGGCAGGGTGTTTGTTTAGTATGGAATGACCCAGGTTGGATTCCCAGCATTCCATTTGGTTCCTGGAGCATTGTCAGGAATAATTCCTGAGTATAGAGCTATGAGTAACTCCTGAGCATCGCTGGGTGTGGTCCCGAAACAATTTTTTTTTCACTTGTCACTTGTCTTCCCATTGTTCATCAATTTGCTCGGCGGGCGCCAATAACATCTCCATACATCCTGTGACATGCTAGTGTAGCCCAAGGGCATCTGCTCACTCCAGGAACATGAAGAGCCTCAAACCATTCCTTCAGGTCATGGGAATGAGGTCTATAATTATTACTGGTTTTTGGCATATCAAATACAACCCGGGTAGCTTGCCAGGCTCTGCTGTGTGGGTGGGATACTATGTAGCTGCCTCTCATCTCTTGCATTTATTGATGAACCGTGCAGCTGCAAAGTGGCCACGCTAGACGGGAAAGATTGGTTTTTCTGCTGGGTGGAGCTCTGACAAGCTGTGGAATCCGAATGTTGAAAATGGCGGCCCTCATGGTTTGGGGGTCCTCTAGTTCTTGTGAGGCTCTGCTGGGCTGGTGGCCCAGGATTAGGTTCCGCCTTCCCTCCTGGGCACCTCGTGATCAGCTGGGCACAGGGAGAGCTGGTAGCAGCTCTACCCTGTGTCTCTGAGTCTCTGGATCAGGCATAAATTTTTTTTAAGTTTTTTTTTTCTCTTTTTGGGGGAGGTTGGCTTCCAAGCACGCTCAGGGAGTCCTTCTCACCAGCTGATGTCATTGCAGTGAGAGGGACTGAGAGTGCAGAGCAACCCAGGCACGTGACACGGGTCTCCCCTGGTGGTGCTGGGAGCCTTCCAAGCCCCGCGTGGAGGTGCTCAGGTTTGATGCTTGGGGCACCACGTGGTGCCAGGAATCAAATCTGAGTCAGGTGCATGATAAGCACTGTCTCCGGATCCAGCAATAAGTGATCAAAACCAATTGGTTGTAATCATAAATGGACATCATGCACCAGCAGGGAGAAAGAGCTGGGGAGCCTGTCCAAAAGGCTCTTTATAGGCATACGGAAGTGGGGAAGTGGATGTGAAGACCACAGAAAGGTCTGGTGAGGTCATTTCCCCTAATGGCCAATGTCGGCTCTGTGGACCCACTCCCACACTAGGACCAACCAGAGCAGTGTAACGAAGCTTCATTTGGTGATGTGAAGCTTCACAACCCCGACTCTGCCTTGCTCCTGTTGTCTTGTTTTTAAGAATATATAGGAGGATGCCCACAAATTAAGGTGTCCCACATTGTTGCCCACAACCCAACTCTGGCCACCCGCAGAACTTTCCGTGGCACACTCGTCAGAGTGTGGCATTGTCCTGACTTCCTTCTCTGTCCAGAGTGGCAGAAAGTTTGCTTCTCCAGCTCCTGTTGTCACTGCACTCCCATGGGAAGCCCCTCCCCCTGTGACAACTGGCCAAGGGAATGTCACCTTTGACTCAGCTTCAGGGCCTGCACCAAGTGGAGCAGGTGTCAGGGGCACTGATGAAAATAGATCGTGGTGGCCTTTGGGGGAGAGAGTCACCAGACAAGTCTTGTGTGTGTATGTGTGTGTGTGTGTGTGTGTGTGTGTGTGGTGGGGAGGAGCTCACAAGCAGGTCAGTGTGTCCAGGAACATGTCCTATGGTTCTCAGCTGGAGCTCTGTGGCATTGGGAATGGACTCAGGCCTGTCCTGTTCCTCTTGGTTTTATTTCTGTACTTGGAGCTTTTCTTTCTTTCTTTCCTTCTTCTTCTTCTTCTTCTTCTTCTTCTTCTTCTTCTTCTTCTTCTTCTTCTTCTTCTTCTTCTTCTTCTTCTTCTTCTTCTTCTTCTTCTTCTTCTTCTCCTTCTCCTTCTCCTTCTCCTTCTCCTTCTCCTTCTCCTTCTCCTTCTCCTTCTCCTTCTCCTTCTCCTTCTCCTTCTCCTTCTCCTCCTCCTCCTCCTCCTCCTCCTCCTCCTCCTCCTCCTCCTCCTCCTCCTCCTCCTCCTCCTCCTCCTCCTCCTCTTCTTCTTCTTCTTCTTCTTCTTTTTTGATTTTTTTCCCCTTGGTGCTGCATCTGGTTGTATTCAGGAGCTACTTCTGCCTTTAGCATCAGGAATTACTCCTGGCAGTGCTCGGGGACCATATGGGGTGCTGGGAATCAAATCTGGGTCAGCTGTATGCAAGGCAAACACCCTACCCTTGTGTTAAACTCCCAAGGAATTTTTCTTATATGACACAGGAAAAATTCATGCAGAGCCAAGGATAAACATGGAAGACATAAGCGTTTTCCTCCAGTCGGTATTCATAGGAAGGTAAGGAGAGGGCATGGCTTGCTCACAAGGTTAGTCCCTCATTAAAAGACACCGTTGCATGGACACATTTGAATGGTTTTCCTTGGTCCTAAATCTAGATTCATGTTACTAATTCAGGAATGAAAGGTTCACATGGCTTTGTTATTGTGAAAATGTAGACGGTTCATTTTAGTTAAGCATGTCGAACCTTCCAGAAGATGATGAATCTGAGCCTGTTCTTTGTGTGGTTTCTTTTCATGCTACCAGATTAGACTTGGGCTTGATGTTCACATTTTCATTGAAAGGAGAAAAATGATGTCTCCATTAAGAAACTGGGAAATAAAATGAAGTCTCCTGAATAAGTACTGTCTCCTACTGAAGTCAGATTTATCAAATAATTTGGTGGTGATAATAGCTAACATTCATAGAATATTCTGTGTCAGAGGGAGATACGCATGTTACAATTCATTTAATTCTCATAATAAAGAAATGAAGCACAGAGAAGTTAAGTATCTTGGTCAAAGTCACACAGCGAGTAATTTCTCTCAATTTTGCATGAGAGTTGTTTGGTTGGAACTCTTGTTTCTCTTTAGCATCTGCTCTGTGTTTGTTTATTCCACACTTAGAGGCAGTGCTGGGTGAGACAGAGGACTCTGGAGCCAGGTTCCAGCGGTAGAACAGAATCCTGAGCCTATCAGTGGGGTGTTATCAGTGTGATCTTCATGTTTGTTGAAAAGTAAATGCTTTCTTAGTAAATAGAAAATTACACAGTGGATGGTTCTTATCCTCTCTAACAGTGAGTTGGGGCATAGCAGCTGGAACTATGTTTGTTTTCACTTGATCACTTGACATCCCGTTATTCATAAATTTGCTCAAGCGGGCGCCAGTAACATTTCCATTTGTCCCTGTCACTTGCCAGTGTAACCCAATGGCATCTGCTTGCTCCAGGAATACGAAGAGCCTCAAACCATTCGTTCAGGGTTTTGACGAAGAAGTCTGACCATCTTGTAGGTGGGCGGTAATGTGATCTTTTGACATCCCATGGGATCCAGTCAGTAATGGCTCTAGTCCAGCGGTCGTCTCCAAGTTGCATTACATGTCCAGTCCATCTGATTTTCGACACCTTGGCAAAGGAGACAGCGTCCCTGAGTCTCGATCGTCGACAGAGGTCAGAACTCCAGATTCCTTCTCTCACTTGAGTAAGGTGTGATATTCCAAGCATAGTTCTTTCAATTCCTCTTTGGGAGACCCAAATAGCATTCTCATCCTGCTTTTGTAGGGCCCAGGTCTCTGAGGCGTATGTTAATGCGGGAAAATGGTGGAGTGGAAGAGATGTGCCCGGAACCGGAGGTTCTTTGTCCTTTTAACTATTTCTTTGATGCTCTTGAAGGCATTCCATGCTGCTCTCTTCCTCCAGCATAGCTCAGGTGCTAGATCATTCATCATGTTGAGTTCTCAACCTAGGTACACATAACTGCTGCATTCTGCATTCAGTTATATCGAGAATGTCATGCGACAATTAGAATAGGAAGGAATGGGAGTGAAGATAGGCAGTCGGCAACTACACCACCTCCGCTTTGCTGATGACATTGTTCTAATAACACCAAATATTAGCCAAGTGGCACAAATGCTGGCTGACTTCGACCAAGAATGTGAAAGGATAGGTCTACAGCTGAATCTCAACAAAACAATGTTCATGAAAAATCAACTAGTTCCAGATGCCCCGTTCACTCTCAATGGAATAAACATCTCTGAATGCAGCAGTTATGTTTGTTTTTTATTAGTTTTTAATGATTTTCAAAGAAATGCTTTCATTTAATTTTTGGTAGCTTTCTTTTTACTGAAAGAGAGAAATATAATTAGACTTCAAAGTATTTGGGGGCAGGTCATATTGAAAAGCACCCTTAGTCTGAAAGTGCTTTTCTTTGTTGATTTGGGGTGATGGAAATGGGGGAAGCATATGCTGTTGTTTGTTTTGTTTTTACACACTTCTGCATTCTCTTACCCCGACAAATTGTAGTTGTGATAACAACAGAATGCATGTGAGTTGCTTTTCTATCCCTCCATAATATTCAGAAATTGTTCTTAGAATTGGCTCCTGGCATGACCACATTTGAGCTGGGTGAGGGGAAGGTTGCATGCCTTAGTGTTTTTAAAACATTCTCTGTCTACAGAAAATCTTTCCATGTCACCAGTGTTGCAAGTTCACAACAGCTGGGTGGATTTTGATAATCTGGAGAGATGTTTAGATTCATGAAATTGGAAGGTCTTTACCTCACCCCTGTGTTGTGGTAATAGAAAACAATGTGGATTTGGAAACACTATTGACTGGGTGAAAAACTGAATCTGTTTACTAGTGCCCAATTTCTTCTTTGTAAAAGGAAGAAAATGTCATTCTCTCTACCTGAGGCAGAGAGAATAATTTAAAACAATGATAGGCAGACAATAAATATCATATATGTTAGTTATGAATTGATGGTAATGAGTAAGATCCCAGATATGTGTATTATGGGAAGAAAGTAACAGAGTGGTACATGAGGTTAATGTATACTTGTAGGAATGCAGTATTTTTTTAAAAGCAATGATAAATATTTCAATTCTGAAGCGGGGGGTGGTGGTGGGGAAGAGGATGGGGAACAATGGAATAAAGACAGCTGAGGAGTGGAGAGAGTGGAGATAATGGAAACAAGAGGTAATTTAGGAACAGATGTAGGAAAGGTAAAAGGCTTTCTTTTTTGTTTTGTGAACTTAGATCATTTTTTCTATTTTTTCCATTTTTCATTTGTGGGGCCACACCCAATGGTCCTCAAAGCTTATTCCTGACAGCGATTGTGTGGACCATATGTGATGCTGGGGATGGAACCCAGGTCAGGTATGTGCACAGCAAATACCTACCCACTGTACTAGCTCTTCAGCCCCTGAAGTATTTTTTTGTAAGGAAATCCTCAAACTTGAAAGCAGAGCAATACTTCTCCCACCTTCAGCAATATCAGTGTGACCCATTGTGTTTCAGCCATACCCTCTAACTGGCACTTCCCATTCTAGAATTACAGAGCAAATTCAAGAAACTCTAGCAATCATTTTTAAACACTTCTGTGTATATTTCTCAAAAACAAGCCCTTAAAAAGGTAGTGTAGGGGCCGGGGCGATAACCCAGCGGGTAGGGGCGTCTGCCTTGCACGGTCGGCCTGTGCCGGCCGGGTTCGATCCCCAGCATCCCATGTGGTCCCCGAGCACCACCAGGAGTAATTCCTGAGTGCAGAGCCAGGAGTAACCCCTGAGCATCACCGGGTGTGACCAAAAGGTCAAAAAAAAAAAAAGGTAGTGTAATAGTTTTTTTAAAGGTAGTGTAATAGTGCTTTGATTTATGTTTGACTAAATCTGGCCAGTGGACTCTCCCTGCAGTGCTGGCCACTGGGCAATGCTGCAGTCCTGACCACTGGCGATCCACTCAGGGTTCTGTTACTGGAAACTGCCATGCCCATGCTGTTTCCTCTAGTACCGCTTGATGTTATTTTATTTTTTTCTATTTCTAGATAGTTCCATTGTGGCGATTTCACTTCTGCTTTCCCTTGCTTCTCCATTCCTTCTTGAATGGAGCATTTCTTTTCTAGTTACGTTTCCCCCTTCCACCTTCAGTCTCTTTGTTCATAACCCAATTTGCAGTATGACTTATAGCCCAATTTAGAACTTGCATCTCTGATCCCTATAGAGGAGGCATGAGCTCTTGTCTTACTAGACCTTTCTGAAGGAGGTGAGCACTCCTTTTAATTTGATTTGACCTCATTATTGAGATTGAGATGGAGTTCACTAAACACATGATTCAACCATTAAAGTGCATAATGCATAAACTTATTAAAGTGCATATTGCAGAGATTTAGTAGAGTCACAGATACTTCATTATGACCACAGTTGATTTTGGTAGCGTTTCATCAAAAAGATACTCTGTACTATTTGCCCACCATCCCTTCCTGATCCATAACCAGCCTTTGTTCTGTTCTATGTTCAATATCTATAGATTTGCCTATTCCGGAGATTTGTATACATATAAATATATCATATCTTTCATGATTGCTCTTTTTCTTTCACTTAGCACAGTGTGTTTGGGGTCCATCTGTGTTGCAGTATGAATTGTCCTATGGCTGAATAATACAAATAGAATAATTTATTCATATAATAGTTGATGACCAATTGGGTTTTGCTTTTTTTTGCCATTATGTTGCCACTAACATTAATGTAATAATGTTAAAAGCAAGGTTTTTTTTTGTGTGTGTGTAATTAAAGCAAATTTTTTTTTTGGTATAAATTTGCTTTTATTTCTCTTGGGTGAATTCCAGGAGTAGAACTTCTAAGTCAAATGGTAACTCTATGTTTGGCCATTTGAGGGACTGCTAACCTAGTTTCTAATATAGCTCTTTGTTTTATCTTGTCTCAAATGAGAATGAAGCAATATTTCAGTGCAAACACTTATCCTTACTTTGGGTGAATTTTTTAAATAAGGGTTTTCTAACTTTTATTTAGTTGTATTAATGTCTATTTATTTGATCATTATTATTTTTTACATATCAGCTTACATAGAACATTACTTGATTAGTGGTCCCCAAAGTAATGGTTATATATCCTTAGGGCACAAGGTAATTCAATGGGAAAAAAACACTGTTTTATGCATACTGATTCTGTTCTGTTTTTTTTTGCTAGCTACTAATGGTGAAACTTGAGTAAGTTCCCTTCCAGTCTCCACTTCAGTTCTCAGATCTGTATAATTAAAACTGAGATATTTCAAGTTCTGTTGTACAGGATGAGAGTGGAAGTGTGACATATGCAGTGACCACAAGAAGTTTGTCATTTGTATGTCTTGGGAAACCCTAATTTTCTTTTCCTGGCAAAGTATGTAGCATTCCCTGTTCTTGCATCACTGGGCCTTCCCTTTGCAGCGCAGTTCACTGATTTCTATTCATTGCTATCTGTCCTTTCCCCATGTTCTTCTGAGAGCAAACTTATACTAAACTTATACAGTGAAGAGTCATTGTCAAATGTTAAGTTGTGAGAGAGGATCCATGGGCTAAGACATCACCAGTCGTATTGCAACATAGCACTATTTCCTCTCTGGTCCTTTCGGTGGTAGGACATAGTGTTCAGCCCATGCTGTAGTGAGGGGAAATGCTGCATGAGAAACGCAGTTTACTTGGATTCCTGGCCACTGTTTCAGGTCAGAGAGCCCCATTATTGGGCTTCTTGATAGATTCAGAATTTGTCAACATCCTTGGGGATGTGAATCTTTGTTTAAAGTCAGGACATGAAGAGAAGTAGTAGGAAAAGACAGGAAGAGATTCTGGGGAACTGTGAAAAATAGGGAAAGACAGGAAGACAAAGACAAGAAATAAGGAAACACAGGAAGAGATTCTGGGGGAAATGAGCTCACAATGGTTAAAGATTGATTGAGGCTCTATCCGCTTGACTTTGTGCATCACTGGGCGTGCTCAGTAAGAGACCATTAAAACAAAAATAACTTTACTTTTCATCCTCAACTACTCACCTCTGTGGCTTTTATTTTATAGAATCCTTGATTCTAAAAAAAAACAATTTAGGTCTCCTGTTCTCTCCGGTTTCTTCTCCATGGAGAGATCTGTTCTTGATTCCTTTCTTGGGCAATTGAAAGAACCATCATATCCATGATTTGATGCTTATTTATTCAGTGTTTCTTTCCTATACTTGAAAACTGCTGAGTACCTAGTATGTGCTCTTCTGCTAAGTTCTGGAGAAAGGACAGTGTTAAAAGTCAATAATTTTTTAAACACCCTTATAGATGTTACATCCTAATGGGTGTTAGTCATCGAGGTTAGGTAAATGGGAAGAGAGTGAAGGTGTATGACAGAAAATAGATTTGGGAAAGAGTAAAGGGAACTTTTTGAAATCATAGTTGCTGTTGTTTATTTGGTAACATAAGATATCCATTGAGGAGGAAACATTTAAGATTAATCTTAATGGGGCCAGAGCAATCATACATGGGTTAAAGTACATGCCTTGAATGTGGCCAATCAAGGTTAAATCCCCTGCACCGTCTGGTCCCCCAGTATCAACAGATGCAGCTCTCGAGGCCCCACAAGCTTTGTTGGTTCTACACTACAGGGTCTGAACAGCACCTTATTTTCAGGCCATTCCATCGAACCACTGGTCTGTTTGGCCAAGAATCTAAGGAAGAAACTCAAGGCCTTCTAAGCCAGCTTGGAAGATTACCAAAACAAATCAAAACAAAACAAAACAAAACAAAACAAAACAAAACAAAACAAAACAAAAACAACAAAACAAAAAAACCTTTATTCTGATGCCCCAGTTATGTATTATTTAGTTAGTAATTAGTACTGAGATGGAAAAAAGTTCTAAATCCTAAATCTGACTTGCTTATAACTATTCCTGAAGTAACTTTAAGCTACTTAGAAGTAGGGTAGTAGAAGCCTTGGTTATCAGAGCGCTGACTGCTTACCATGTTGAAGACATTCGAGAGGTCACAGAGAGGTCATGTCAGCTCATGTCCAGCTGAGAGAGCCCAAGGATGAAGTGTTTGGGGGTACTCCAGGTCTGTACCTGGTGGTTCCTGGGGACCTCCAGGGTTTCACCTTGGGATGCTTGGGAGGTCAAGCAGGGCCAGGGATTGAACCTAGGATTTCTGCAAGAAAAGCCACTCTGGACCTTTAAGTTACTCTTAGGTAACTTAAAGAGGCCCTGCTTTATCCTCTGTGTCTGTGCATTAGGACAGTCTTTCCTCTCTGTCTCTATTAATCTCTGAGCTTAGACAGCATTTTTAATCTTGGTGGGTTTATTCCAGTGGTAAAATGTCTTCATTTTATAATAAAGGCAAAGTCAGCGCTTGTGGGTATTTACGTGTAGCAAGAACACCTTTCAAGAAGGAAGTGGAGAAAGGACCTGCTTCTGAAAATTGCCTTGTATAAGGAAGTCTGTTTTTACTCAACACAGTTAGGTCAGTTCTGTATCTGGGAGATTCATAAATAGGTCCAAAGGCTAATCTCATCGAATTATTAACTTTACTCTCTGTTAAACAAGTATCAGTATTATCATTTGTTGAAATTTATGTATTTTCCATATAATTTCATATTTAAAATAATTTTTCCTCCATAAAGCAATCCATAGTAGAAATTTTCCAGTACAACATCACATATACAACTTCATTATCTTGAATATACGGAGATTACCATCATAAGATAATATGAGGTTATTCAGATCCAGAGTTGGAACTAGTTAGAGCAAAGGTTTAGTAAAATAAAGTTAACACAAGACACAATAACAATGATGGTAAGTAATACATATTTTTTGAAACTCTGAAGAAATGAAACTAAGTTCCCACAAATAGGAATTTAGCTAACTTAATTTATAATTCAGAAGGTCACAAGACAGTTAAGAAGAATGTACAACAAGACATGTTGGCAAGAGAAAAAAATGAATGTTATAGACTGCCAAGAATATGTGTGTGCGAAAAAAGAACAAAAAAAGTCTACCGATGTGTGTGTTTGTGTGTGTATTAATTCATAGGGAGAGGCCTGGAAGTAATAAGATGGTTGACTATTATTTCTGGGAGTGGAGTCTATTGGTGGAGCTTAATCATGAGAGATGAAATGTTTCTTCTATGATTTTGGTTTCTGTGGTCTTGAAATTTCATTACAAACAATTATGGTTTTCTTTCTAAACTCCAAAATGATTGGAGAGGAAAAGATGCATGATGGAGGGAAATGGGGCATAAGGTGAGACTGAGGCTAAGGGAGAAAGACAAGCCCTTCAGGCCCTGAGTTCCACAGTTACTGCCATCTCCTGTGACACTCAGCAGTGGCATATTTGGAGTCTGTAGTTTGGGGGTGATAGATCTCTCTCTCTCTCTCTCTCTCTCTCTCTCTCTCTCTGTTCAAAGAATGGTACTAGAACAGAGGGTACCAAATGAAGAAAACTCAAGGATAATTATCTATTTATTTATGTCTATTTATTTGTTTATTTTAGGCACTGTGATCTACAGCTGTGTTAGTGATAGAATGTCAGGCTTACATGTTACAGTCCAAATCCACACCGGTGTTGGCATCCCTCCACCATTGTCCCAAGGTGCCTTCCACCCCCCCAGCTAACCCCCTTAGCAAACTCATCAAAATTCTTTAACTATTATGGGCTGGGGAAATAGTACAGTGGGTAAGGTACTTGCCTTGCTTACTTCTGACTCAGGTTCGATCCCTGGCACCACATGTGGTCCCCCTGAGTACCATCAAGAGTGATTCCTGAGCACAGAGCCAGGAGCAAGCTGAAACTGAGTGATGCAGGGTGTGACTTATAAACCCAGAATAAATAAAATTAACCATTAGAGTGTCTAGACCCTCAACCATTCAAGCACTGTAGAAAATCCAAGGATGGGATACAAATTTCACACCTTATTTATGTCCATTTGTAATTCACTAGTTGAGGGGGAAAAAGTTTCTTTTAGGAAATAGCAGTATCTACCAGGGAAGTCAGTTCTTTAGTTCTTGGCTCTGTCTCCAACATGGATATGTTAATTCAGACAATACCTTTATTCAAGCCCCCACATACAATCTAGATGTGGTGGGTGTGTCTTTCAAGGAACACACAGGGTCACAGTTGTCAGGGAGCTGGTGCAATGGGGGATGGCAAAAGTAAAAATTATCAGGAAGTGAGAGGTATTATGATGCAAATGAAGCAAGCAGTAGCCAGGGAAATACTTCAAGAGAGGTGATGAAGAAAGTTTTCTTTGAGGAAGTAATTAATCAGCCTGGTAGCAACTAAAGGTTTCTGGGTGCTATCCTTTGGAGAGGAACCTTCCAGGCAAGTTGTGTGGGAGGGCTGGGAAATCTGGAGAGTGAGCAGAGTCTAATCCTGTCCTGGAACTGGGACACAGGAAGGATTCTGGAATTTATTCTTGATTTTAGAGGAAGCTACTGGGGGTGGTGGTTGATTAAGGAGAAAGGTATCCGGGTTTAATTTACGTAGATCTCTCTGAATATCTTTTGATAATAAATTGTAAAATTATGGGCTTCATCAAATGGCAAGTGAGTCTCCTGAGAGGAAAGAAACAGGGAGGAGAATGTTTCATGTTCAAGGGAAGTTAGTGTCCGTGCACACTGCAGACTCAGGTCCAATCACTGGCCCCAACCTGGGAGTAGTCTACACTAATGATGGCGTTTAAAGCCTTGAATTGACTCCAAAGTCTCACACTCAACTTCCGTCCTTGTGTGACTCCACCCTTCCTCTAGACTCAACTCGACTGAGCCGATTGCTGTTGTTGAAGGTGCTCTCAGTCTTACAGTGTGAAGGGCAGTAGGAGAAGAGTAGAGAGAAACATTTACTGAATCTGTGATGACCACAAGAGCCGCTTCTCTATTCTGTAGAGATTTGGTACCTCACCTAATAAAGCTAAAAACTGAGGTTAAGTGAGCATAGCATTTTAAAGACAGAGTCTATAGTTACAGCACATTATTTATAAAGTAAATCACCAATTCACATGACATTTTGCATACATGTAAGCTAACATGTTACACAAAAGAGACTTTTTAGCATGTTGTTCTTAATCTCATGTCTCCTGCCTACTTTATTGAATTCAAGATAGATAAAACATGAACATGTCTTTACCTTTATAAGTTACTCCAATAATAGACTTGTTTAATTTTATTGGGACAATGCATGGGATAATTTAGATTATTGACCTGTTTCATTCAGTGTATCCTTACACATTTTATCCCGTGTGAAAATAATTTTGAAGATCAGAGCCAGAGATATAGTACAGGAATTAATGCACTATAATTAATTAGCATGCACCTGATCCTAGTTCATGTGGGAGTAACCCCTGAGCACTGCTGGTATGACTCCATGTTCCCCAAATACTAACTGAAGATTTATTTTCAATTACTCTATGCTTTGAAATCCTTTCAGACGCCAATGTCAAGCCCCATTTTATTACCTATTAGTTTTATGACGGACCGATTTACTTATATTTTCTAGAGAAAAAAAAATCTTGGAGGAAACTGACTATGTGGTAGAGGACATAGTAAAATCTTTTATTTGCCACCTCAAAAGAATATGAAGTTTAAAATCATGAAACTTGCCACTGTGTGTATGGAATTGGAGAGTATCATGCTGAATGAAGCCAGTCAGGAAAGTTGGAGAGACAGATACAGAATGATCTCTTTCATATGCAGGGTAAAATATATCCTTAAGAGTTGGGCTACGGAACTGAGCTTTCCAACCTTGAGAGCTGGTCTACGGAACTGAGCTTTCCAAGGACAAGGGGAGCGGGTGGCCAGGAGGGGACACTGAGACCATGGTGGAGGGAGCAAATACTTTGGTTGAGGGTGTGGCATTGAACATTGTGTGCATGAGGCCCTATCATTAGTACTATTGTAACTTACAGTGCCTCATACTTTTTTTAAATTTTATTATACCTCCATGAGAAATAGAATTTCAAAATTATTCATGATAAGGTTTCAGTTACACATTATTCCAGCACCCATTCCTCCACCAGTGCAGGGATCGAGACTGCACTGACCAAACCATTTAAATCCAGATACATCTGAGACCCGGCTGGAAGACCAGGGATGCAATTAATACTTTTTATTTAAAAAAAAACTTTGATTGAACTCTGATCTATCTTGAATTATCTTTCTCATTGCAGATAAGCTCTCTAACTGGCTATATGATGAGTTCAAGGTCCTAATCAGGAGTACAAGGGAATCCACACCAGCCAGCGCTTGGCAAGATGGTGTCTCAGAATACTGGCCAGCAAGACTCCCCTGTGGACCCTTGGAAAGGGTTCAGCGATGATGCTGGTGACACTGATGCCATCTCCAGCCTCCTGAACTTTCACCAGATCTGTGACCAATCAGATGTCAAGCTTAGTAAGCATAAAGCTGCCTGGATTAATCCTGGGTATGTACAGCAAGAGCTTCCAGATTTGCCTACCCTTGGGCCAACAGTAGAAAACAGAAGAAGCTACATCATGGGGGACACCATACCTTCACTGTTGCCACTGGGGAACACCAGTACGGACATCTCAATTTCAAAGGACACTGTGAATTCCTTGGACAGTCCCTTGGCGCTTGGTGCAGGTGAAAAGTACAGTGAGATCTCCTTGACTTCAGTGGAGGAGAGACCTGAACTTCCACCATACGGTCTGAAGATGTCTGTGTCCAGGAATTTGGCCTCCTCCCGCATCCTGAGATGGGCAATGCTTTCCCCCAGCAGACAGCTTCTTTGGATGCAGGTAACTTTCTCTGGGGATTACCTCCTTACCTGTATGCACACAGGCTGCTTTTTTTGTTTGTTTGTTTTTGGGTCACACCCAGTGATGCTCAGGAGTTACTCCTGATTCCATACTCAGGAATTACTCCTGATGGTGCTCGGGATGCCATATGGGATGCGAGGGATTGAACACAGGTCAGCTTCATGCAAAGCAAATGCCCTACCTGCTGTACTATTGCTCGGGCCCCAAGGATTGCCTTTACTCTCTTCCTCATGAGAAAAATAAGGTGTTTGTGACTTTCCACTTGAACCAAAAGCTAGTTCATTTACTCGTTTAGTATTATCTGCAACTCAGTCACTTAGACTATCACAGCCTGTGAAATGAGATAATTCCTTTGTCCTGAGGCTCAGGAGAAATGTCATCTTCTGGACTCTGCTTTGTTGAGCATCAGTGCCACTTGCCACTTGCTCTTAGATGCTCCAGTTCTTTCTTTGGCGCCAAGGAGAGACCCGTGGTGCCCTCGATTTCCTGGGGTGGTGGGAGATTTTGCCCAGGTGTCCCAGACTCCTTTTTTTTTTTTTGGGCGTAGGCAACTTCAGAACGGAGTGCTGCCTCTCTCTCATTACTTTTTTTCCATTTTTTTTATTATACCACCATGAGATATACAGTTACAAAGATGTTCATGTTTGGGTTTAAGTCATACAGACTCCTCCTTCCCACCAGGACTGATGCAGCAGGTGAACTCACCTCTGCTGTGCGTATCTGTACAAAACAGTGAAGCTTCAGAACAGTAACTGTGTCACCTCCCTTTCCCCACAAAGACAACATAAACTTAACAAAAGAGTCAAGGGTTCTTATGGCTATGCAGTAATGTCCAATCCACCCCAAGTGCCATGCAAGAGTCAATAAATTATTGCTAACTCGAGCAATAATTTATTGCTCAAAAAATTTTTAAAAAAATGAATTTAAAAATGTTGCTTCAGAAGCATTTTTTAAGTTGTAAATGCATGTATTGGGGCATGGTGATTAATTCCATGTGATTAACAGGGGAAAATAGTCCTGGCTGTGGATAAGGCTCAGTGGTGAAACACAGAGCTTGGAATATGAGAACTTCACAACATGAAACCACACACATGTGCAGTGATCCACTTGGGTTTTTTGTTGTTGGTGGTGGTGTTGGGGCAATAATGAGGGACAAAGATTTCCGTTTCTCTATTTCCTAGATTTTCTAGGGTATTCTTTTTTTTCCCTTCAAATTTTATTACACCACTTTTAGACATACAATTGCAAGATGCTCATGTCGAGTTTTGGTTCTACAGTGTTCCAACACCCATCCCTCCACACGAACCCATCTCCCATCATCAATGTCCCCAGCTTCCTCCCTCCCCCCACACACACACACTTCAACTGCTTGGTGGGTTCTGTATGTCTTTTCTCTCCTCTCTATTTCTCCCTTCTTCCTACCTTTCCTACACATCATAGAATGCAGTACATTAAAGAACATAACTGTTTCCACTAGTTTGATGGACCACGGCTGCCTCATGGTCAGCATCCAGACAGTGATTATGGCGGCTAATGTGGTGGGAGAGTCTCATCCGGCTGCTTCTGGGACCCCCAGAGGTGATGGGCCCCTCCCAAAACCCATCTGTCCTCCTGGGGGCCCCATGGTCAGCTGAGCCTGGGAAAAGCGGAGTTCCAGCTTCCCCAGCCGCGTGTGAGGCCCCGCATGCTATGGCTGGTCGCCCCAGGGCAGCTCCTGGGCGGGGGGGGGGGGGCACTGGCCTCCGACAAAATGGAGCGGGGGAAGGACCAGCCCTGGCTCCATCTGGCGAATTCCGGTGATTCCCGCTTCTGGGAGCTGCCTACCTGGGCTCGAACTCCTTTTGTTCTGTTAATCTGGTCTTGAGGTAGCATCCCTCCCAAGCGGGCAGGTAGGGTATTCTTTTTTAAAGGGGTCGGGTTCGATCCCGGCATCCCATATGGTCCCCTGAGCACCGCCAGGAGTGGTTCCTGAGTGCAGAGCCAGGAGAAACCCCTGAGCATTGCCAGGTGTGACCCAAAAAAGCAAAATAAATAAATAAATAAACAAAAAAAAAAAAAAAATAATAAAAAATAAAAAAATAAATAAATAAAAGGGAAAAGCCTCCTAAGTTCGGAAACATTTCCTCAGCTGTAAGGAATCCCACCCCAGTTCCTGGTTCCTGCGCGAGCTGTAATTCACTGGCACATTTACATGCCTTCCTTCCTCCACCTCCTCCGAGATAAATACCCCAGTGGACGGGTTGAGTGCTTTCAGTGCAGCTGCATGGCTGGTGCCCGGATCCTTGGCATGAGGTCTTCTCTGTATGACTTTTCCCTCTGTGATGATGTGGAAATTCTGCCTAATGGGTCAGACTGTCCAGCCTCCTGCCTTTACACACCAAGTTTCATTTTTCCCAGAGCCGCTTTCTTACCAGAGGAGCAGAGACTCAATGCCCCAGAGACTGTGTAGCCCTCCCATCTGACCATACTTACTAAGCCTCGTGTTTTCTGAAGCTGAGGGGTCCCAATTCCCGCCAGCCTCTGGAAGATGAGGTGAGGGACTGGAGTAACTCTGCTTGCTCTCTCTGTCACCTCTGAGAACCGAAGGACCAGCATGACTTGGGAATCACGTTCTTCTCACTTTGAAAGTCGAGACAATATAGCTCTTAGGGCTGTGACAGAAAGGTTCTGCCCTTACTGCTTCAGTAAGAAATCACATGACAGAAATCCCTTCTGTCTGGGGTGTTGGTTGCCAGTCATGAACTGACTTAAGGGTGCAGGGGGCGGGGTCAGCTAGATAGACCCTTGCAGTTTCTTCTTCAACATTACTGGAGTAAGTAAGGGCATTTAAAAGAAGAAATATTGACTGCATTCAAACAAACAGATTTCATTTCTGTAAGAAAATATTTGGAATTAGCTGCAGTGGCTGGGAGAAGAGACTCCATAATTGTTTTCCTGCTTATGGATTCTTCTACTTAGCCCTTTTGGCCTACTTTCTGTGAATTTTTTTAATGATCTTTTTTTCTTTCTACGCTTTGCTCTAATAGTCTCCTCTGTTCCAGTGGTTCTTCCCTGATGCTCTGAGGATTCCTCTAGATTACTCCACAGAACAGAACATCACAGAACATGAACATCCTTAAGCCAACAGCTGCAAGATCTGCTGGACTTGTGACCAGCATGGTCTTTATTTGTCTATCATTTATTCTACAATAGTGCTAGGATTTTTTGTTTGTTTGTTTGTTTGTGTTTGTGTTTGTGTGGGTGTAGTTGTGGAGAGTGGGAGGCAGGAATGTTGCAATATTTGAAAGCCAGACAGAGCCATACCATAGAACTGTTTCTCTTCTTAGGTAATCTATGAACTTTTTTCCCATCATGGTTAATAACATGCTGTGTTGGCAGGTGCTGTTCAAGTTGGTAGAAGAAACACCTGTTTGAATGCCTTCTCCTTAGAAGCATTTGTGCTTCCTGTTGATATAGAAAAGGTGAACATCTCTCTCTTTTTTTTCTTTATAAACCAGAGACCCCATAGATGATACTTTTTTGGCTTAAATCTACAACGTTTATTTGAGGAGGTGTGGTGAATCATTTTCATTCCAGTGTGTTACTGGGAAGAAAACAAGGCGGCCCCATACTCCAGTGATGGGTTTCTATATTTGATGAGTAATATATGCCAAAGGGCTACCACATGCTCTTGGGATTTATGTCACAGAAAATTAGCTTGAGCTATCTATCTTATTAGGGGCTTTATCTGCTTATTGGGGATATGGCTTATGTCTCTGCAAGATATGGGCCATTAATTATGTCATTGCTCATGATAACTTAATTAAGTGAATATATATACTAACTCCTCTTAAATATGATATCCTGACTCTTTTATCTAATATACCTTCAATAAAAATGTTAATTAAGTTGGACTGTACTTTAACCCCTATTCTTTTTTTTTCTGGCAGGAAAATGCTCACTTTCATGTTGCAGATTTGATTATATCCACTATAGAGAAGATAAAATATAACATCCTGAGTCAATGGCATATGGAGAACTGGAAACTGGATGAAACCAGTGGGTTACTTAAGAATGATCAGGCTGACTCAGAAGAGACTTTTCTGTCAATATTAAGCAAGATTCAGGGTCTTCTGCTTCTCCAGACAGTGGCTATGAAGGCAAGTGGGCAAATGGCAGAGCTTATGCTATGTTCTTATCCCCTGTAAAACTGCCACATTCCAAACTTTGACAATCTATTATCATCTCACCAACTCTCTTCTTTCCTTCTTTCTTTTTCATTTATTAATTTATATTTATGTAGTTCATGTTCATTTATTGGTTAGAGTAGTGTTTATGGTATTGATGTACAAAGTTATTGTAACCCTTCCCCTCCTACCAAATTGCCCATGACCTTGCATGCGGCTGACCTGAGTTCAATCTCAAGCATCCCATATGATCTCCCGAGCACCGCCAGGACTAATTCCTGAGTGAAGACTCAGGAGTAATCCCTGAGCATTGCTGACCCAAAAAGCAAAAACAAACAAACAAACAAACAAACAAACAAAAAACCAAATTGCCCATGACCCTCACCACTGTTCCTTTTTTTCCCCTCTTTTGGGTCACACCTGGTGATACTCAGTGGTTTCTCCTGGCTCTGCACTCAGGAATTACTCCTGGCGGTGCTCGGGGGACCATATGGGATGCCAGGATCGAACCCGGGGCGTGCAAGGCTAACACCCTATCCCTGGGCTATTGCTCTGGCTCCACCACTATCCCTTTGTTACCTCTAGTCTGATTCCCCTCACTCCTCTCACACTTCTAGGTAAACAGTTTTGTATTCCAAGACCAATTGTCATTTGTAATACTATTTCCTGTCCTGTCTTTCTAAATTCTGCAGAAATTGAGATCATCCAGCATTTGTTCAACTCCTCTGACATTGTTACATATTTTTATATTTATTTTATGCCTGCTATAATCTTGAGCCATAAATTTTTTGTTTCTTTCGTTTTTTCTGACTTAGTTTGCTTAACTCAATACTGTCTAGTTCTATCCACATTGCAGTGAGCTGTAGGATTTCATTTCATCTTTATTTACAGCTGCAAAGAATTGTATTGTATCTATATACCACCAATATACCATCCTATCTCTTTGTCTGTGATTGAACATCTGAGTTGTTCGTGTATCCTGGCTATTGTTCTGAGTGCTGCAATGAACACAGGAAGCAGTTATCTTTTAGAATTGACACATGTATTGCTCTGCGTATGGATGTCAAGAAGTGGAATTGCTTGTTCAAATAGAAATTTTTCAAATAGAAAAATCTTTTCTGACTTTTTTTTTTTTGGTAAACAATTTCCATACTGACTTCCATAGAAACTGAACCAAAGGACATTCCCAGCAACAGTGAATGACCCTTTCTTTTTAGTCCCCTCCTTGACAATGCTGGGTGTTGCCAGTTCTTTTTTGATTCTTGATAGTCTTTTTACTAGTAGCCATTCCCACTTACTGGTAAGAGAAGATGACCTCATTGTCATTTTGATTTATATTTATTTCCCTAATAAGAAATGTGGATAGCCCATTAATAGCCATCTGTAGTTTTATTCAAAGAAGTGTCCTTCTTTTCTTATTCCGTTCTGGTGGGGTTGTTTACTCTTGTTTTCAAGCTTTGTGAATGTTCAAATTAAAATTCTTTTAAAATTTTAACCTGCATTCCTCAATTTCATTCCTCAGTTTAGTTAAGTGCTGCAGATTGTACAGTTTCTCTCTCTCCCTCTCCTTCCTTCCTTCCTTCCTTCCTTCCTCCTTCCTCCTTCCTTCCTCCTTCCTTCCTTTCTTCTTTCCTTCCTTCCTTTCTTCTTTCCTTCCTTCTTCTTCCTTCCTTTCTTCCTTCCTTCTTCCCTTCCTCCTTCCTTCCTTCCTTCCTTCCTTCCTTCCTCCCTCCCTCCTTCACTCCCTCCCTTCCCTCCCTTCCTCCTTCCTCCCTTTTTCTTTCTTTCTTTCTTTCTTTCTTTCTTTCTTTCTTTCTTTCTTTCTTTCTTTCTTTCTTTCTTTCTTTCTTTCTTTCTTTCTTTCTTTCTTTCTTTCTTTCTTTCTTTCTTTCTTTCTTTTCTTTCTTTCTTTCTTTCTTTCTTTCTTTCTTTCTTTTTTTCTTAACCCCATCCTTTCCTTTTCCAGGTTGTGCTGCATTACAGATTAGCCCCATGGTTGAATCATCTACTCCCCACGAGGCTGTAAAAGAGAACTACAAATGTGACTTTGATACATTTATTATTCCAGGTAAGATTGGGAAGTCTGAGTCAGTCCTTCTTTCTCCCCTTCTTGAAATACTATAGTATAGTAGCATTTGTGGTCATATTATGAGACTGGAGTCCCAATACTGGAGTTATGATACTGGTCTTGCATGTGGTTAACCTCTGAGGTGACCAGGTAATCCCCAGCACCACAGAATCAGAGCAGTACCACACTGTTGAGCCTCGAATCACAATATACCACAATGTCAGGTTGTATTGAATCTCTAGGAGGAGCACCTCTTAGAAGACCCCCAAAATGAAGATCAGAATATGTCTCTGATACTAAAAAATAAACATTATTCTGTTTCGTATGTATTGACAACTAACCTCTCAACCCAGCTGTTGGACTGAATGTAGATGTTCTGTATACTTTCCTATCTGTTTATATGTTGAGGACATTTTATTTATTTATTCATTTATTATTTATTTATCTATTTATTTATCCATTTATCTATCTATCTGTCTGTCTGTCTGTCTGTCTGTCTGCCTGCCTGCCTGCCTGTCTTCCTGCCTGTCTATTTATTTATTTTTGTCTTTTTTGGGTCACACCTGGCATTGCTCAATGGTTACTCCTGACTCTGTACTCAGGAATTACTCCTGGAAGTCCAGAATGGCACTGATCTTGCAAAGTCCCCTGGGATATGGAGAATTTTTTTGGCCAAGGTTAAAATATGAGTAGAAAAGGTGTTCGCTGAGAGCTCTGGGAAGATGGATTGAGAGCAGGAAATTCTCAAAACTTGAGCCAAGTGTGAAGAGAGATGGAAACAGGCAGCAGTACTTTCTTGGGCAAGTGGAGTGGAGTGGGATGCTGGGTTTCAAACTGGGGTCGGCCACGTGCAAGGCAAATGCCATCCCTGAGTTCTATCACTCAGGGCCCACGTTGGTGAAATTTTCCATGAGACTGTTTGAGATTTCATCTTTGCTGATTAGCTGTTATCTCATAAGAGAAATCCCCAGGGTCCCTAAGCTTAGGGATGCTAAAGAATTGCTTCTTTCTAAGATTCAGGGAGCTCTTTTTAATGTTCTGTCTTTAAAATGAACTGTGATTAAGTGAAAAAGACTAGAAGACCTCACTGTTCTTTTATCTTTTGGTAGAACTTGAAAAGTATGGCAGTGCCACCAAAACCTATGGCTGTCCCTACATATCCTCTCAGAGGTATGTACCTATGGCTGTCCCTACATATCCTCTCAGAGGTATGTACCTATGGCTGTCCCTACATATCCTCTCAGAGGTATGTACCTATGGCTGTCCCTACATATCCTCTCAGAGGTATGTACCTATGGCTGTCCCTACATATCCTCTCAGAGGTATGTACCTATGGCTGTCCCTACATATCCTCTCAGAGGTATGTACCTATGGCTGTCCCTACATATCCTCTCGGAGGTATGTACCTATGGCTGTCCCTACATATCCTCTCAGAGGTATGTACCTATGGCTGTCCCTACATAGCCTCTCAGGTATGTACCTATGGCTGTCCCTACATATCCTCTCAGAGGTTTGTACCTATGGCTGTCCCTACACATCCTCTCAGGTATGTACTTTATATGCACAGCCCTCACCCCTCCTGTCACCTTTCCCCTCTGTGCTCTCAAAGCCACGCCCTGACAGCTCATACCAAATCCAACCATGTGTAATGGCAGGATTATTATCTCTAATGTTTCTTTGGCATTGATATAGTATTTTTAAAACATTTGTATACATTCTCATTTAAATCTCATGAATGGGCTGGGTGGGTTTTGAAAACCCCATTTGACAGATGAGAAATGAGGGTCATCTGGGCTGTGTTGTGGGGCACTGTGCTCTTGAATGGCAGAGGTAGAGGCAGAACTTCGGGAGTTCTGACTCTGAATTCTGTGTTCTTTCACTCTACCACCCAGTCATGTGCTTCAATAAATAAAGTCTTCTTTGTTTATTGCATTGAATCTTTATTTATTGCATTGAAGTGTTGAGTGAGATCATCAATGGGTGGCTGGTGTAATTCACCTCTTATCTTACACCTCTTGTGAGTTTGGGGATTGGAACTGGTAGTTGAAAGCCTGAAGAAGCCCCCTTACCATTCTTCTCATGAACACACTTTTCCCTATTTTTCACTTACATTTCAGTGTTGTCTATGCGTCAAGCTTCAATTCTCCGGAGCGAATAGCCACAGAGCTGTATCAAGTGTTCCACAAGTCCTGTATGTTGGCTGCAGTTAATTATCAGCTTCCAGCTTCCCTGGATGCACCTGATTCCACAGTAAGCATCAAAACACACTGACTTTGCAATCCAAGTGCCTTATCTTATCATGCCTTTCAGTTCAGGTATTTATATGTTTCCCTGTATGGTTTCTGGGTGATACAAGAGATTCAATATGAAGGACATCACTGCTATAGAGTGTTTATTGTGCTCCAGTGACTGTGCTCAGCAATTCAGATCTTCGTCCTTACCAGCCTTCTGTTGAGCTGTTCTTTCAGTGTATATTCCAGACTCTTACTGGGGCTGGCTAGTGACTGGGCAGGGGTCAGAACCCGGGCAGCCTAATTTGAAAGTCCAGACAGGTGCTCTGCCCTCTGATCACACGAAGTCCCCTGAGAGATGGAGAATTTTTTTTTGGCCAAGGCTAAAATATGTGTAGGAAAGATGCTCACTGAGAGTGTGGAAGATGGTTTGAGATCTGGAAACTCTCAAAACGAGCCAAGTGGAAGTCAGGTGGAAACAGGCAGCAGGACTTTATTGGCCAAGTGGAGTGGAATGAAAATACTAGCGAGATTCCTGGGGTGTTCGTGGAGCAGCGTGATTAGCTGCTGCCAGAGCCCAGGTTTCTGTGGATCTGGGGCGTGAGGTCCGCTTTTATAGAAAATAAGGATCAGGTGGTGGGAGGCAAATCTTGAACTTGCATTTTAAATGTGTATAAGGAAGGTGAATGGTTCAGTGGGGGACAACTAGAAATTTGGGGGGGCAATAAATATTCTTAAAAGAGTCATAAATGGGAGCAGGACCTCAGATTGGCACCATGTGGAAAATCTTGAGCTTCTACTCTCTGTAAAGTGTTTCAGGTCAGACTGGAGAGATAGTACAGCCGGTAGAGCACTTGTCTTATTTTTTAAATTTTTTATTGTACCACCATGAGACATACAATTACAAAAGTGTTCATAATTGGTTCTTGGTAATACAGTATTCCAGCACCCATCCCTCCACCAGTGCCCCATTTCTACCACCAATGTACCCCACCTCCAGGCTGCTTCAATAGCAGGTACCCTCATTTCCTCTCTTTCTCTCTCTGTCTCTCTCTCTGTCTGTCTCTGCATCTCTTCCCTCTTATTTTACACATTGTGGCTAGCCCTGCAGATATTTAGAGTTTATCACTTAAGTTAGAGCACTTGTCTTGCACACAACTCACCCTGATTGGATCCCCAGTATCCTGTGTGGTCTCCCCATACAGGGGAATAATTTCTGAGTGCAGTCAGGAGTAATCCTCAAGCATTGCCAGGTGTGGCCCCAAGACCAAAATAAATGAAACTTTCTAGCTCACATAGTCTAACTTATAGTAGTGTGAAGTTTGGAAATAAATACAATTACTGAAAATATGAAGAAAACTGCCCTTGACTGGGAGGGCTTTTAAGTGGTCCTCCAGGTGGTGTGTTATACACACAGAGCTCTGGCCATGCCCCTTAGTTTAAAGCAGTTTTAGTTGTTTCTGATTCATCCTGATACTGGAAGTACATTTGAATGTTCTGACTTTTTTAGTTCCTGAGCTTAAGTTGTTCCTAAATCTAGTTCCTTGTCATGCAGGTTGTAAACAATGAGTGTGTGCAAAAAAGACTTTTGAATCGGGGCGAAGTGGTACAGGAAATTAAATTCAAGTCAAAGATGAGAGAGACCGAAGACTGGCTGCCACCTAGATTTCAAATCATATTTAATGTACACCCACCTCTCAAGTAAGTTGGAGTTGCTGCTTTGGCCTCTGTTTGCTGCCTTTGCCTCAGATCCAGTTAACACAAACTTCTACCTGCCCTGTATGAAGTAAGGAATCAAACAACACTAAGAACACTGGAATATTGCATCAGCATCACATGGTTGCTTGAATACTGTCAGGAGTAATCCCTGAGCACTGGAGCTAGGAGCAGCCTCTGAGCATCACCTGATGTGTGTGACTCTGAGATAGAGAGAGAAAGAGACAGACAGAGAGAGAGACACACACACAGAGAGAGAGAGAGAGAGAGAGAGAGAGAGAGAGAGAGAGAGATGGGGAGACTGGCATTCTCTGAACTGTGGCTTATAGTTTTCTTTATTTAGGAGGGACCTTGCATTAGTTGCCCAGGATTTTCTCTGTGCTGGCTGTGGAACTCCGGTAGAGCCTAGTAAGTATGGAGAATGGATTGCCCATTTCTGGTGTATTGTCAGGGGAAGCACGGCAAAGCTGGGCAGTGCTTTGCTTTTGCAGGAGATGATTTTGATGAGGAGTTGCTGTAAGAGCTCCATGGCTCTCCCCAACCCACATTTCCTGAAGAGAATACGGGGACTGATGAGTCTCTGGTTCCTAACTCCCTCCCACAAGGTACCCCGCACCAGCACTGTGGTCTTTGTGCTGTCCTTGAAGATGCCAAACTCACTCAATATCAGGCCATTGCATTTGTGGCCTGATAATGCATGGTTACTGAACCACTTGGCATGGTCCCCTTCACCATCCCATCCACATCCTTCTGCTACTCCCTTTACTTCCTTCATATCTTCATCAAGATTGTGATATTACAAAGCCAGAGAGATAGGAGAGGGGTTAATGTACTTCTTTTTATACCAACCAACTTGGGACTGATCCCCAGTGCAGCATATGGTCCCCCCAGGCACCTCTAGGAATGATCCCTGAGCACAGAACAGAGCAATTCCTCAGCAGCGAACCGGGAGCAAGCCCTGAGCACCACTGGGAGTGACAAAGTCACCATGTTGGAGGTGGGGATGTGGTTCAAGAGTGGGACACATCTGTAGCATGTGCGAGGCTCTGGGTTTGGAGTGTTGTTTGGAGTTAGGAACCACACTTGACAGTGCTCAGGGCTTACTCCTGGCTTTGCACTCAGGGATCCTCCTGGTGGGGCTCAGAGGACCAACTGTGGTGCTGAAGATGAAGCCACCCACATGCAAGGCAAGCTCTCCGCCCGCTGTACTCCGCTCTCTGGCCCCGGCCCTGGGTTTTGATCCCCAACTCTGCAAGCCTCATTCTCTGAGGATGTGGAAAGTTTTCCTGGTCAAGAACTACTGGCTTAGGATACACTATTTTGTTCTGCTTTCGTTAAAGGACTAAGGAAGCTGAACTAGGCTGACATAACTTATTCAGGTAGTATATGTCTGATGAAATAAGTAACTGGCTATTGAAATATTTGGGGTTTTGATATCTGGGGAAAGTTATTATATTAGAAACTATTTTAAAGGCCAGAGTGGTAGTCCAACGGGTAGGACAATTGCCTTGAAAGCGGTAGACCTGAGTTCGATCCTCGGCATCCCAAATGGTCTCCTGAGCACTGCCAGGAGTAATTCCTGAGCGAAGAGCTAGGAGTAACCCCTGAGCATCCCCCCGAAGTTGGGTCAGAATATAGAGTTCTGGAACCAGACCCCTAAACTCTGGTCTTCCTGTCAGAATGAGGCAGAGTCCCAGCTCCCCCAGCTTCTCAGCCAGACCCTCCATCTCCTGCCCTCTTCGCTCCAGTGTAGTGTACAACGCCCATCTCCAAAACCAGGACTCTTGTCAGAGCATTTTGCTTTTCCTATTTAGTTTCCCGACACCTGCTCCACAAAAGCAAAGTTCACGAACGGCCTTGATCTAAGGCATTGTTCCCTGCCAGCAACTTTTCCAACTGCTCCACAGCGGAGAGTGGCCTTGGCAGCAGAACAGCTGTTGGAGCATGGCCCTGGACTGGGAGGGTCGGTGGGCTGCTGAGTGGCGCTGTTGGAGGCGGACCCTGGGCTGGGAGGGCGGGTGTGCTGCTGAGTGGCGCTCACAGCCTGCCCCTGCTCTGCAGAGTTCGTGAAGCGGCTCAGATACTGCGAATACCTGGGGAAGTATTTCTGCCACGGGTGCCACACCGCTGCTGAGGCCTGTATCCCCGCCCGCATCCTCACCTCGTGGGACTTCCGAAGTACCATGTCAGCAATTTCTCCAGGCGCCTCTTAGAAAGCATTTGGCACCAGCCCATTTTCAATCTGCTGAGCGTGGGCCACAGCCTGTCGGGAAAGTCAGGGAGCTGGATCGCGTGAAGGTGAGCAGCTGCTCCTGCACCAGGATCCCACGCACGCTTGGAGGATCCCACACACCAGCAAGCCAGTGGAGTTACGGCTTTAGGGCACCCCACCTGCTTGAATTCTCCTCCAACCCCATACCAAATCTTGTACTTATGCCCAGTTTTGCATTTATACCTAATTTAAATTTTAATATTTTATAATTATTTTGCTTGAGGAATCACATTGTGCTGAGGGCTTACTCCAGGCTCTGAGCTCCGGGATCACCCTGGCATGGCCTGGGGGATCATATGGGGTGATGAGAATTGAATTGGTCTGCCAGGTGCAAGCAAACACATTACCTGCTCTACTGCCGCTCCAGCACCTGCCTCCCAAAATTTATTATTTTTTAAAATAAGAATTGCATGTGTTTCAGGTGTTCAACACGAGATGTGATATGCATCTGGTTTTATTATAAATGATATCTACTCAAGCTAAAGGACATATCCATCTCCTCACATGCTTGCCTGGTTTTGTGGCCAGAGCCCCTGAAATTCACTGTTAGGAAATGTCCTGTGTGCAACACAGTCTCTGCGCAACCATTGCCTGCATGCTGCCCGCTCTCTTACTCTGCCCCCTCATCCTACTTTATAGCTTCGGACTAGTCTCGTCTCTCCCACCCCCTTTCCCCTGGGAGCCATGGATCAAATCTGCTTCTATCTGACATTTTTATATTCTACATACACTTGGAGGTGTTTATTTTGTTTTCCTTTTTATGGCTAGCTTATTTCACTTGGCACATTGTCATATTCATCTCTATTGGCACAACTAGCAGGATCTCCTTTTATAGATCCATTTTTTCTTTTCTATTTTTTTAAAGAAAAAGGATTCCAGTGTTGTGTAGACTTCAGGCCCAACAAAACCTGGATCCTTGCTGGTCCCCCTTGTGAGATCTCAATCTAGTCATGATCCCCTGCTCTGTGGACCTTCCATCAAAGGCTTGTGTCATAGAGTTGTAGCATTAGAGGTTAGAAATAGCATTTAATGTTGACTTAAGCATTTCCAATGTCATTGATCACATTTTAACTCCCACCCATCACCCTTGTTTCTCACCTTAGGAAATCCAGGAGCAACTTTTTCATGTCAAGAAGCTCTTGAGGACCTGCAGGTTTGCTGAAAGGTAGCCCTGAGTGGAGGTGGTGACCTTGATACACTCTATTGACTGCAGATCTCGGATCTCACTTCACTTAGCGATCACCTGGTGTCTTTTGTTGGGGAGGTAGATGCTCTCTTAAGCAACTGAAACCTCTGGGCTGGAGCGAGAGCTGAAAGAGCTGAGCACAGACTTAGCGTGTGGAGATCCAGCTTCTATCCTTTGTATTGCAAGGTCCCCCTAAGTCACTGTCAGAGTGATCCTCCAAACACAGAGCTGGGAATTGCACCCAAGCAGTATCAGGGGTAGCCCCCCAAACAAAAATACTTAAAAAATAGAGCAAAAGATAATCCATAAACCTTCTAATTCACTAGCACTCAAATTGACTTAGACAGATGGGCCAGGACAAGAATGAAACAAGGTGAGCAGATCACTTTCTTGGCTTTCATTATTATTGCTGCTTGACATTGTGTCAAACTGCACAGAAAAAGTCTGTGACCTTAACTATGTTTAAGTGTGTTTTTGGCATTAAGTATATTCACATGACTGTTATATTAGGAGTGCCGGATATCCTCAGAACTCTTTTTTTTTTTTTTTGCTTTTTGGGTCACACCCGCGATGCTCAGGGGTTTATCCTGGCTCTGCACTCAGGAATTACTCCTGGCGGTGCTCGGGGACCATATGGGATGCTGGGGATCGAACCTGTGCCGGCATGGGCCAGCCGCGTGCAAGGCAAACACCCTACTGAAACGCTATCATATAAGCATTAACTTTCCACCCTTTTCTGGTCAGTTCCTATCAACAACTTTTCTTTCTGTCTATGAATTTGACTAAGCTTGATACCTTGTATAAGGGGAATCAGGCGGTATTTTTTCTTTCTGTGGCTGGCTTGTTTCCCCACATGATAATGACTTACAGTTTCATCCATGTAGTAGCATGTGTCAAAGTTTCTTACCCTTTAGAGGGCTGAATAACTTCTCAGAATATGTTTAGACTTTAGACTATATTTCTTCTATACTTCCTGAGTTTCTCTCACCAGTTAGCTATTAACACAGTAGCAGTGACAATGGCTTTTAAAAACTCCAGTTAGAGACCCTGTCAAACTTTTTCTTGGCTGTATAGCATTCCACAAAATTTCCACATAAAGATTTATCTTTTTTTTAGGTATTGTCTGATAAGTTAGCACATGTTACTAAGCCATTTGTTGATAAAAAAGCCAAATAAATAAACAAAATTGGACTTTAGTTATGTCTACCTACATGCTTAGGTGTATCCTCAGAGAAAAACTTCTAAAAGTGGAATTTATGGAATCTGTGGCCACAATGGATAAGCACAAATTCAACTACAGAGATAGAATTGTTGTTGTTTTAAGGAAAACCAACTAATAGAAAGATCATCCTTTATTTTTATGCCTCTTACATTTTCCAGTTTTATTGAGATACAGTGGTACGTAATGGTGTATAAGTTTAAGACATACTGCACTGAGCTTTTTTTTTTTTTTTTTTTTTTGGGCCACACCCGGCAATGCTCAGGGGTTTCTCCTGGCTCTGCACTCAGGAATCACTCCTGGCGGTGCTCGGGGGGACCATATGGGATGCCGGGGATCGAACCCGGGCCGGCATGGGCCAGCCGTGTGCAAGGCAAACGCCCTACCCGCTGGGCTATCGCTCCGGCCCCTGCACTGAGCTTTGACTCACACTTGTCTTAAAATGATGATCATAATAAAGTTTGAGAACACCTGTCATTTCACATAAATATAAACCAAGAGACTTTAGTTAATTGGGAGTCACACGACAGTTTGACTTTGTTTATTTGGGCTACACACGACAGATCTCTGGGGATGACCCTGCCTTTATGTTCACAAGTTTCTCCTTGTAATGCTCAGGGGAGGTAAGTAGTGCCAGGGATAGAATCTGGGCCTCCTGCATGCAAAGCATGTGTTCACCCCTTTGAGTTGTTTCTCCAGTCCAACAGGAGATTTTTAAGTAGTAAAAGAGTCTATTACAAAGGAGTTAAGAAATCTTGGAGGATGATGGGGAGGTGCAGAGAAGGTCATCGTCACCTACCTGCATCTGTTCATGTAGTTGAATGCCTGAGTCTTCAGCTTGGTGCTGGGCTCGTGGATTTGGGGGACAGGAGCCTGCTCATCAGCTGTCATTATCCTGCTAAAAAGTGGGGTGCAGCCATTATGTGAAGTGTTGGGGGAGGGATGTAGAAACTCTTTAAAAATAAAACTGAAAAAGAGAGTATGGCAATTGTCTAGTAAATATCTGGTTACTGGAATGAATATGGGAGCACTTGTTAACTCCGAGCATGTTTTCTTTAGCTCTCTGGCCCCTGGAGGAGTTGTAAATGGCTGACTTCCCAAGCAAAACTGGGCCGCACAGTAAAGTGGGGAACAAGATCAGCTTGTTCGCTCTTGGAGCTGTTTTGAAAATATAAGTGAATTGAAAAGTTAAAGTTAGAGGAGAAAGTGAATGTCCCTTCCTCAGCCAGCCGCAGCTATCCTGCGCACCTCCCAGGGTGGTCTGGACTAGCTTCTGCTTCCTTTCCACAGCACGTTGCAGGTGTTCAAGCAAGTGCCGAGCCACCTGACAGACAAGTGCCACCTTTTCTCTCTGGATGACCTGGTCAGGATCAAGAAGGGGCTTCTGGTGCCTTTACTCAAAGATGTTCTGAGGGCTTCCCTCGCCCATGTGGCCAGATGTGAGGTAAGGCTTAGAGGAGGGGGCAGGGGTGTCCCCGAGCTGTCCTTGAGGCCAGGCCCTGGGCTGGATATTCTGCAGCTACATCCTTGACCTCAAAACCCCGAGGGAAGCACTCACAGCACTATTGTCAAACAAGACAATCAAAGTTCAGAGCTAAGTGTCAGGCCAAAGGCATTATGGGCCAAGCAGCTTTTTAATCAGGACCCCTACCCTGCCTGTTTTTTTTTTTTTTGGGGGGCTCCTCTCTGCTCTGATGTGCCAAACACCACAGCCTCATGGATCCAATGGAACAGGAGCTCCAGTCTGTATGGAATAAAGGTTGGGGACATTGCCCTCAGCAGCAGAATTAAGTCATTTAAAAACACATGTTTGCAATAAGCAACTTCCTCTGATGTCTCAAACTACGTCAATGTGGAACTTGTCCATGCAAAATGAAGACATGTGTATTTCCCGGACCATTTGTTGTACCAGGATATAACATCTGTTCCTTTCAGAAACCAGAAATGTTTAAAGTTGATGCTCATGGGGACTGGTGAGATGGTATGGGCTTAAGGTATGGACCCTGCACATGGGCCTCCTGGGTTGGATCATGGCAGTGCATATGGTTTCCTCGAGCACTGTTGAGCCTAGAGCTAGGAGTAATCCCTGAGCATGACTGGATGTGGCACAGGCAATAACAACAACATTGATCATTTTAATTGTTTTATCTTGGGGCCACACCCAGCAGTGCTTAGGGTTTAACTCCTTGCTCTGGGCTCTGCAATTACTCCTGGCAGCTTGGAGGCTCTTATGACGTTCCGGGATTGACCCCCAAGCCGTCTGCATGTAAGGCAAGTGCGTTACCCACTGAGCTATCAATCAGCCCCCAAAATTGGTGCTTCTAAAGCGCAATGAAAGTAGCAACCAGCTTCTCCATCAAAAGAGGGATTTGAGGTTTGCCACCTTCTCTTACAGCTCTGTCAAGGAAAGGGCTTCATCTGTGAATTTTGCCGGAATCCTGCTGTTATTTTCCCATTTCAGACTGCAACGTGTAGAAGATGTTCAGGTATATCTATGACTTCATCACTAAACCTTAATAGGGTCGTCAGTTAAAAAACAAAATTCACTTCAGCCCAATGGTAGCTTAATACCTTCAGTGCAAGAGGCCCTAATATATATATATATATATATATATATATATATATATATATATACACACACACATATAAGTGTATATACACATATACACTTATACAGATATGTACATATGCACATACACACAAATACATATACACATATACATACATGCACATATACATACAAATATACACAAATACACATATACACATATACATACATGCACATACACATATACACGTATACACATATACATACATACATATACATACACATATACATATATACATATGTACATAGTGCTGCTGCTATGAGCTTTTATGTTGATTTGGAGAGATTCAAGTTTGGGGACTACAAGGAGAGTTTATGTGACCTCTGGGTGCCTGGGTGCCAGTTCTTCTGCACCAGGGCAGGTTTAATAGCCACTCCTGTTTTGGGATTGGTTTACAGTCCTGCCATTCTGAAATTCTGTCTCTGGCTTCATTAATAAGAGCATGGCACAGGTGAGTAGCAGTGATGGGGACCGTGGATCACGAGGCCCAAAGCATTTACATCTGTAGTCATATATTGACACCCTCCACAGAAGAGTTTGGCAGAGCCTTGCTCCACTTGCTGTTGGTTCTTAACGAAAGCCTGTGCACACAACACTGCTTCATGGGGGAGATCTGTGCTGTGAATCTGCTACACACCCTTGGTCTTCACCCATCACACACTAGGCCATGCTGAGACCCTCAGGGATAAAGGAATGCAGTTCCCCAGGGCAGATCTGGGTTTGCTACCTGAGGAGGCAGCAGGATTGGGCAGAGAAAGTCGAACCCCAGTGTGGCTGCAACAAAGTCTCAGTGTTATTGTATGGGGGAGGGGGAGAAAGGGTGGTGGGGGTTATGTAGTTGGGAGAACCCTGAACCTGTGGCCAGGGAGCCCGTCACTGGATGGAAACCAGAGCCAGAAAGGGCTCGGGACAGCTGCCGCTACTCAGAGCCGTTTGCAGAGAAGGGACCTGCAAGAACCTAGGGGGACCTGCCAGCACCTAGGGGGACCTGCCAGCACCTAGGGGGACCTGCAAGCATCTAGGGGGACCTGCCAGCACCTAGGGGGACCTGCAAGCATCTAGGGGGACCTGCCAGCACCTAGGGGGACCTGCAAGCATCTAGGGGGACCTGCCAGCACCTAGGGGACCTGCAAGCACCTAAGGGGACCTGCAAACACCTAGGGGGACCTGCCAGCACCTAGGGGACCTGCCAGCACCTAGGGGGGCCTGCAAGCATCTAGGGGGACCTGCCAGCACCTAGGGGACCTGCAAACACCTAGGGGGACCTGCAAGCATCTAGGGGGACCTGCAAGCACCTAGGGGACCTGCCGCACCTAGGGGACCTGCAAGCACCTAGGGGACCTGCAAGCACCTAGGGACCTGAAGCAACTAGGGGGACCTGCGGCACCTAGGGGACCTGCCGCACTAGGGGACCTGCAGCGGGACTGGCACCTAGGGGGACTGCGGCCCTAGGAGGACTGAGCACCTAGGGGGACCTGCCCGCACCTAGGGGGACCTGCAAGCACCTAGGGGACCTGCAAGCACCTAGGGGACCTGCAAGCACCTACAGGCTCTGCAGTTGGAGCACTGTCCTGAGAGCTCTGGAGAGGATGCAGAGGCAGTAGCACAGCTCTGCGACTCCTCACCTTTTGAGACTCCTTGACCCTGCTGGACTTCAGCTATGTGTGTGTGTGTGTGTGTGTGTGTGTGTGTGTGTGTGTGTGTGTCTTTTGAACTTGGCTTTCTTTCTGAGCTGGGGGTGAGTGTGTGAGGGAGCAAGATGGCCCCTGGGCTGATGGTTGTCCCTTTGCTTGCAGTGTGCAGAGCCTGCTTTCACAAACAGTGCTTCCGGGCCTCCCAGTGCCCCCGCTGTGAGAGGAACACAGCCCGAAGGAGACTTCTGGAAAATGTGCCCACTGCAGCCACTTGATGACCCTCTGGGTTGTGAGGAAGCTGGACAAGGCCAATGTGTCTGCTATTGATGCACGTTTCCAATAGCGAGTATTGTACAATAAGAAGAGCTCTTTACTGTATATTGTTTTTAGGGAGTGCAGACTCCTCGTTATCAAGACTATGACTGTTATTGACTGTTTACAAATGTTCCATGTTTTTGCTGCTACTGTTTTTTGGTTTCTGCATGGATAGTGTGGTCAAGATCATCTTAGTGCATTCAGGCAATGGGGATCGGAGCTCACGCTTGCCCTAAGCACTTCTAAAGGCTGAATCCTCTTCCAGGCAGGCCGGGTGCCCTGTCATTGAGGAGCCCTAACAGAAGAGCTATCAAAATCATCTTGGAGCATGTAGGCAGAGCAGCGGGCTTAGCCTCAGAGCTTTGCACTTGCTTCACAAGTGCTTTCTGCCACTGAGCCATCTTCTGGACCCTCTCTCCAGGGATCATAAACAAGACTGTCCTGATAACTTCAGCGCACAAGATGTTATCAGAGTTTGAATTCACAACGCTCTATTTGCCTTGGTGTGTGTTTTAAGCCACTGAACATCTTCCAGACCATACTGCTACTTTTCTTTTGATGGGTAGGTAGTGGGGAGGGGTTTGGGCCACATCCAGCAGTGCTCAGGGGATGCTTTTGACTCTGTGCTCAGAACTGACCCTTGATAGTGCTCAGGGGATCATATGTAGTACCGGAATTAGAACTGGGGTCAGCAGGATACAAGGCAAGATTCTTAACCCCTTTATTTTCTTTCTAGCCATTTCTACTATTTTCCAAAATTTTTTCATTAATAATTTTTAAATTGTATTTATCTGATATTGTAGCCTGTTTTTATCTGATGTTGCAGCCTGTTTTAAATGAAAGGTAACTGATGACAAGATTATCCAGTTCCTTTTCCTATAAAGCTTGTTTCATGAGATAGGGTTTTACTTCACTGAACAAAAACAGAACCAAAAATTTTCTTGAGCCTTTGTTTTTACTTCATTGCCATTTTATAGTTATATCAGTCTTCAGTTTTACTTCTTCCAGGGAATATATATTATTTTTGCAGTTATATCTGCTTCAAGATGAGTTTGGATTGCTCAGGAGTGTATGAAGGCACCGTTTGAAGCAGTTGCCTCAGGAGGTGCTCTCTCTCTCATGGCATAATTGACCTCGGTTAGTCACCCAAAGTTAACAAATGCATTTCTGCACTTTAGGTTTTTGTCTCATAGACAAAACTCTAGATATAAGGTATTTTCAGACTTTAATAAGCTGTAGGGTAGGTAAACATGCATGGACAATGCAAGTCTGGTCATAGCATTAATATCTTGAAGACATCAGTTAATAAGGTTAAGGAATCCTAAATTTTTTAATTATTTTTTTCCCTAATAGTCATTTTTTGGACATGGGGCAGAGCTGCTACTGGCTCTCACTGTGCCCAGCCGCTCATGAGGTGCCTGGGAGGGATGGCAGGTTCTAGCCCTGGCCCACCACCCCAGCAGAGCCTCACAACAAGCCAGACGACCCCCCCACTCCATAAGGACCTCCATTTTCCACATCTGGACTTCCCCCTCGTCAGAACTCCACCCAGCAGACCAGCCTATCACAGCCCGGCTCGCGGCAAGCGTAAGCAGCCGCGTGGTTCATCAATAAATGCTGGATTTTGAGATGACTACAAGAGTATGCTACCCGCACAGCAGAGCCTGGCAAGCTACCCGTGTCGTATTTGATATGCCAGATACCAGTAACAATTATCGACCTCATTCCCATGACCTGATGGAATGGTTTGAGGCTCTTTATGTTCCTGGAGCAAACAGGTGCCCTTGGGCTCTACTTGCATGAGACAGGTTACATGGAGATGTTACTGGTGCCCGCTCGAGCATATCGACGATGAACCGGAAGACAGTGATACATTCATTTTGGGGAAGGGCTGTGCCACGCTTAGAAGTGCTCAGGGCGTCTTCCTTGCTCAGCTCAGGGGAGTGTGTGTGTACCACGAAAACAAGTGCCTTAGTCTCTGCATGCTCTCTCTGACCCATATTCCTTAGTTTTATGTGTTCTTGAAATGTGAACTCATTATTTCCTTCTACCTCCCACACTACTTGAGAAAGGGACCCTGGAGCTGGGCTTCCTCCTGGCTCCTCTTCAGTCTGGACCATGGTGTCACACCCTCCGGGACAGCATGCCCTAATTAAACCCTCTGTGAACGAACTTCCCAAAGAGCAGGCAACAGCATGGTGCAGATCACCCTGAGCTCCATCACATCCTCCATGTGACTTTCTGTTTCTTCTGTGGGGAACATTAAGTGCATCAAAGAAATGAATATCTCTTAGAATAGGCTTCTCTTTCTGTCAATTGTTTTTCTCATCCCCGAAGTGTCCCTCAGAGCTGGACTTAGCATTCATAGTTTAAGCCTGTTCTCTTTTCAGATCTTTCAGATCGATAAAACAAAATTGAAAAGAGTGATGTGGGCCAGGAATGTGGTTCAGTGGTGGAACCGATACTTTGCATGTGAAGACCTGGGTTTGATCCTAAAGACCACAAACACAGTTTTTAGAAACTCTTTCCTCACAGCCTGTTAGGAAATAAGGATCCAAGTGATATCTTGGAACAGCTTAGTGAGGTTTGTGACAGTATCTCCACTGGGAGTGAAAATTAACTTACTTGGGTTCTCGCAGAGACCATGGGTAGAACTGGGGCTGCTCCTTGAGTCTGTCTCCCTGCTTCTGAAGCTGTGCCCTAGCCCCTGCTTCTTCTGTGATCTCCTTCTTTGAGACAGTATGACCCAAATCATGGTAACTCGCAAGAGATGCTCGGAGCTAGTCCTACCTTAAGGGTTCTGTACCACATGCTTCCTTGCATCATCCCATGGGTGGATGGCAGGAAGGTGCCAGGGTTTCTGTATCACACTAAGTGCTCTGTCTCCAGGGTGGCTGTGTTGGAAGGACCCGAATGAGTGTGAAATGTATCTTTGCTGTTAGGGAAACTGCTCAACCTCTCCAAGAAATGACACATTCATTTTGCATGATGAGGAAAAAAAATGAAGCAAAAGTATTTAATTTTTTTGGTTTTTGGGCTATACACAGAGGTGCCCAGGGCTTACTCCAGGTTCTCTGCTCAGGTATCATTCTTGACATGGCTCAGGTAATGATCTGGTATATCAGCCATTGAACCTGGGTGGGCTGTGTGCAAGGCAATATCGTATAGTGTCTCTTCAGCCTCAAGACTGCATTTATTTGTGGGATATTAAAAATAGCATGGGACTAATTCCCAAGGTCAGGGAAAACGGGGCCAGGAGGACTTGTCAATGGTTGGAATCTACCATAAGTGTGTGTGTGGCGGTAGTTGGGGGAGGTAGAGGGTAGATAAGATAGAGAAGGGACTGGTTTGCTAATAATAGTTGAAAATGGCAATGCTAGACTAGAACTGAGTTTAGAAAGTAGGTAAAGGAATATACAGAATAACCCTTCAGTGTCTGTATTGCAAACCAGAATGTGTAATAGGAGGGAAGGAGAGAAAAAGAACGAAAGAAGAAAAGTGCCTCTATAGTGTGGGGCAGGGGTGGAGGTAGGGAAACTGGGGACATTGGTGGTAGGAAATGTGCACTGGTGGAGGGATGGGTGTTGGGACACTGTATGACTGAAACCCAATCATGAACAGCTTTGTAATGGTCTATCTGATGGTGATTCAATAAAAAAAAAAAAGAACATAAAAAATAAAAAAAGAACAAATGAATGAATAAAAACCAACCAACCAACCAACCAACCCTCCATTGGTTTCACTGAGACTTGATGCAAGTGGAGACTCCTTCCTTGGATGGCATGGTTAGAACAGAGCGGACTGAGCCCCCATGGGCCAGCTTACAGGGAGATAGTTCCTTTGTTTTGACACATACTTCTCTTTAATGGGGTTGTCCTGTGCGTGATTTCCATGTTTAACTTCTCCTAGCTACCAGGAGGAGGGTGAAAGTTCACTCTTCGTTGCTAGACCTGTAGGTTGCTAGACCACTCGGAGTCGCTCTGTGCAGGGCTGTGGTCTCGGATGTTCATTCTCTGCCTTTCCACAATTCACTGAAGAGCTTCCATCACAAGTCCTTTGCAGTCATGCTTAAGCCTCAGTTGCAGGTCAGGTTTTGTGTTGGAGACATGAATCAAGGAGAGACAAGTCACCCACAACTGTTCTGGTGCAATGACCTCTTTCCCAGATATGCTGCAATTTTACCTGTCTGCACAACTCTGGGCAAGCTATGTAAATTCTCCCAGTGTCCTTGTAAAATGAGGGATAAGTTTGGAGAGATAGCCTGGGGGGTTAAGTCACTTGTCTGCAGGCAGCAGATCCTGATTTGAATCCTGTCAAGGCTTGTGATTCTCTGATCCCTCCCAGGAGCCAGGAATAGTCGCTGATCACAGAGCCAGGAGTAAGCCCCGAGCACTGCAAAGTGTTGCTGAAAAGTGAAGAAGTGGGGGGGGTTGGGGTAGGATATGTGATATACATAGTGCACATGCAGACTAGAAATTAAAATTGGACTGGAGAGATAATACAGTGGGCAGAGAAGTTGCCTTACTCATGGCCAGTCCGGTCCTAGAGAAAGGCACAAACACTGCCTCAGTGCATGACAATAATCAGATCTGCACAAATTTAAAACCGAGTTATACTGCCTCATGTCCTGATCTCTGAGCGTGCTGCACTCTGAGTCTCGGTTTGCAGACAGTAAAATAAGGATTCGGAGAATAACTATGTTGTGGGTTGAATTATGTCTGAGACTCCTGATTCCCATGACTGTGACCTTCTTTGGAAATGGTTCTTTGTGGATTGAGTTAAGATGAGGTCAGACTAGATTAGGGTGGACCCTGGTCCGATGATTGTGTCCTTATAAGAAGAAAGAAATTTGGACACGGAAGTTGCAGGAGAAGGCCATGTAAAGAAAGGCCAAGATCAGCACCAGGCTCGGACAAGCCAAGATGCTAAAGATTGCCATCAGCTGTCAGAAGCCAGGAGAGAGGCCTGGAATAGATTCTCCTGAGAGCCTTGGAGATCTGGCCCTGCACTTCAGGCACTCAGAGTTTAGGGAATAACTGCCTGTTGGTTTTACCCAGAGTCTATAGTGATTGTTCACAGCAGCCCTGAGAGAGGCACTTGTCTCCCATTGGCAGGATTAGGGAGGGTTATGGGGTGACCAAGCAGTACCCCTGGAAGGACAGGCACCATTCCCCAATAACTGGAACAAGTGCTGGTAAATTTGTTTTTGGTTTGTTGGGGGCGGGGCTTGGGACCCCATCCAGCAGTGCTTGGAGCTTACTCTTTGTTAAGGAGGTCACTCCTGCTTGGGACATCACAGGCAGTGCTGGAGGTTCATACCAGGATAAGCCCACGTGCAAGGCAAGTGCCTTAGTCCCTGTCCAGCCCAGGTTCTTTTCTAACCCACACTAAGCAATTTTCTGGGGCGCCAGCTAGGTGTCCTATAGTTTTCCTTTTCTCTCTTGGTTGTCTCACAATTTAATTCAATTCTGAAGCTGTGTGCCTGCAATTAGTGTCAAAACCCACAGGTAAAAGGCTTCATCCTATAGGATCGCTCCCACCCCTCTTCTCCTTGGATTCCAATCACAAGCTGGACTCTCAAGGTGACCATAGCCTCTGTCTAACTCGACTCCCTTTTTGGAGGTTCTGGGGAGGCCCTCTTCAAGGTTTCTAATGGATGATATGGAGGAATATGCCTAAGGGTTGGGCATGAAGTCCACTATTCAGGTGGTGCTAAAGTTAAACCTGCCAACAAAGTCTGCATTTTGCTCATACCCTGTGTGGAACATCAGCATCAAATGATACCATGTGGGGGGGTGTGCATTAATGTGTATTTTGGTCTTAACGAGGAGAAACATGTATTAGAGTCAGGGTTCTAGCCTGTAGCTGTCTGGAAATGGTTTTCCAAAGACCTCTTTATGGGTGGGGATTTGGCTCAGTAAAGGACATGCCTTGCACTCATAAAACCTGGTTTTGAGGGGGCCAGAGAGATAGTACAGTGGGCAGGACACTTGCCTTGCTTGCAGCCAGAGTACATCTCCGGCATCACCTAGCGCCACCAGAAGTGATACCTGAGTGCAAAACCAGGAGTAACCCCTGAGCACTGCCAGGTGTGACCCAAAACAAAAAATTAAAAAAAAAAACAGGGCTTGATTCCCAGTACTGCAAAGAAAAACAAAGAAGCTGAGTGCTACTTTGCCTTGAGGGGGCTCAGGCTTGACATCTGACACCACATGGTCCTCCACACACCACTGGGAGGGACCCCTGAGCACAGACCAGGAGTAACACCTTCACCTCAGCACTCAAAACACAGAACAAAACCCCCAATGTTTCTCTTTACCGGGAAGCTAGTACCCACAGGCTGCTGGGTCATCAGCTCAAGGCCCCTTTGTTTGTCCTTAGACACAGGAGCTGATCCTTTTCTGTCTCACAGCAGTTTTCCCATGTCTCTGCCAGCACACTTGGGGTGAGTCTCCAAACAACTCCATCTCAGTGGGACTTCAGCTAATTTCCAACTCAACATCAATCATTCTTCCATTGTCGCATTTAACACAAGTTATAATCAGTGTATTTGTTCACTCCTGGCAACTGCTTCCATCAATCGTCTCTAAACTGAGAGCAGAGCTCATGTATATTAAATTCTGATTTAGTATAATCTGGCACGATCTCTCAGTGCAATGAATATATTACTGATCAAGATAAATGAGGACATCAGGGGATGAGAAAATAATCGAGGAATTCTGCTCATTCGGAGGTGATCAGAATCCAAAATGCAAGGACAAGCTGCTTTGCCTTTGCTGAAAAGATCAGAAACATGGGCCTGTGACCCATTAGCCAGTCTCAGCCTTAGCGACTGGGACGAGCTGTCCTGAGACTCTGCCATGAGACAGTAACAATCCAGAGAGTGTTATCAAGTGTGCCTGAATGGCGCGGGGCTGCTCTAATGAGGACATTGAGATAGGAATTCACTATTCTCAAGGACCTTTGGTTTGTGGCTTTTGTCTCTGACATTCCTTCACATGAGAGGAGAGAGCAAGCAGAGGATAATCTTCATTATATAGAAGTGTTTATTCTCATCAATGTGGGTTTGTGGTGGCAGTGAAGGACTCAACATGGGGAGATTCTAAGGGTAGGTGTGTGTGTGTGTGTGTGTGTGTGCAAGAGAGAGAGACAGAGAGAGGACAGAGACAGGGACAGAGACAGAGACAGGGAAAGTGTGTACATGTGTTCATGTGTGTCAGGTGCTACGAATGGCCCTGAGCTTCTTGGATTAGCCTAAGACTTTTCATGAAGTCCTCTAAGGGTCCCATGAGGTCATTTTTTTTTGTTTGGTCACATCCGGTGATGCTCAGGGGTTACTCCTGGCTCGCACTCAGGAATTACTCCTGGCGGTGCTCGGGGGACCATATGGGATGCCGGAATCGAACCCAGGCCAGCACAGGGCGGCCGTGGTGCAAGGCAAACGCCCTACCCACTGGGCTATCCCCCCGCCCCCATGAGGTCATTTTATCCTAAGGAATTCAGTGTTGCACTGGCACCAGCAAAACTCATCTATTTATCCCATTTCCCTCTGCTGACCCAGTGTATGCTGACAGGGTTCATTCAGTCCAGGGCCACCTTCAGATCTGGCAACAGGTGAGGGATTCAGGCAGTCATACTCATGGGCTGTCCTGGTCAACAGAAGTAGAGCCTGAGTTTTCATGGTAAAAGGAGAGAGAGCGCAGAGGAATATTCACTATAGATCTATTCTGTGCTGTAGACCAAGATCTTACCTCTGAATGAGTGGGCTGAGAAAGTTTCCCTGGGAAAATGGCATTGGTTTTAAGTCTTCACCTAACAAAGAGCAGACAGACATGTAAAGATGTCTGTCTTTGCATGTCTTAAAAGCTCTTTTAAGCAAGAGCTTCTTTCTCGGCAGCAAGAATGGCAAATGCAAATGGTACTAGAATTCTGCTCTGTTTCAAGGCAAGAAAGGTCTTATCAGGAACATATCAAGGGGTGATCAGAAGGTGCGAAGGGCTGGATGGGTGTAGACGGCCAAGGCCATGCTAAGGAGTCTGAACCTTATTCAGATGCGACCACAATAGTAACAGGAAAGGTGAAGAGGCACAGCACGCTCTGTTCTACATTGGAAGTTTTCTCCTCCAATAAGGGCATGGGTGTGTGTGTGTGTGTGTGTGTGTGTGTGTGTGTGTGCACGTGTTGAATCAATGGCCAAATGGTTCATAGGAAGATGATTTCAAGTCCAGGTGAGAAATAATGGAGTCTGCAGTGGTGGTGGGCAGAGGCTGTAGGTCTATCCGACAAGGTGGTGATTGAGAATACCCTGAACTAGACCTGCTTTCTAACGGGCATGAAGAAATGCTCTAAGCTAAAGTATAGCCTTGGCACTGATCACAATTAAGTACCAACGCAGTCTGAGGTTGAAATGACTGCTCCCTCCTTTTCTGCTTTATTTCTGCAACAGCTAATATTGTTCAGGGAAGAAAGGAAAGGCCCATCTCTACTGCAGGTGGCAGCATTGCTCAGTGTTCTGAGCACTCCAGGCCTCTAGCAGAGGCCTGCTCCTCCAGCTGACCCATCAGACACTCCTGGGACACTCCCACAAACAAAAAGCAGCAAATCAGCTGTTCTTCTTCTCTAGGAAATTGCCCTCGAGACAAAAGGTCGATCAAATTATGCTTTAGACTTGCTATTTTCCTGTCTTTTCGATCATTACAAGGCATATTGTGCAAAGAGGCAGGCCTCGGATAAGGGGACAGTAGTTTTATTACTCTACTCTGATGAAGGGGTTTCCACACTATAGGTCGTTATGTTTGATTGGTTTGTTTTTAAGGACACACCTGATGGTGCTCAGGGATTACTCCTGGCTCTGTGCTAGCGGTCACCCCTGGCAGGGCTCAAGGAATTGTATGGGGTGCCAGAAATCAAACCTCAGTTGGCTTTGGGCAAGGCAAGCTCCTTATCCACAGTACAATCTCTCCAACCCCTCTGTGCCTATGGCTTGGTTCTTACATGGCTTTTCGGGGAGGGTGGTCTCTCAAGTGGTGATCAGGATGTCTAGGGATCCCTCCTAGTTGTTCTCGAACAACCAGACTGAGTTCAGTACAAGGGCTGGAGGACGTAGTTCTGCCTGGACCCTGCGGTGCCAGGATCATGCTAATCACCCTGAGGGTATTCCAGTGACATTACAGTCCCTCCCAAGGTGCTGGGGGACCTCCAGAGCTTCACCCAGCAATAGTTGGGGAGCACATGGTGCCAGGATCAAATCACAGTTGGCCGTGTGCAAAGCAAGCTCTTTACTCCCTGCATTGTCTCTCCACCCCCTGGGCTGTGTTTATCAGCATCAGGGGCAGGGGAGGAGGTAGCTGAACAGTGGGAAGCAGAGCCTCAGGATTCAGATCTCAAGTTTCAATCATTGCTTGATTTCTTCTCTTTGTTGTTCTGGTGACAACACTCAGCACTTGGCTGTGGTGTTCCCACACTTTTGGTTGTAGTGCTCTCTGAGGGTTCCTCACTTTGATGTAGTCCTGACAATCTCAAACAGCCATGCAGCTGGGTTCACTTGCAGGCCAGTGGCGCAGTACAGGGGGATTAACTTGTGGCACTGCTGGCCTCAGGTTTGCAAGGCAGGAGCTCAACCATTGAGTTCAACCCAGGGCCCTTACTTGGATTTTATTTTATTTAATTATTCTTTTTAGTTTAGGTATCATATACAGCAGTGCTCAGGGTTTACAACTGGCTCTGGGCTCAGGGATCACTCCTGGCAGTGCTCCTGGAACCATATGTGCTGTTGGGAATGAAACCAGGGTTGGCAGCATGCAATGCTTGCTATATGATCTCTCTGGATCATGTAGTTGACTGATATTACTGGCAGGTCATCGACCAGTCCAGACAGAGGGTCAGAGACAAGTAACGTTAAGAAGGAAAAGAAGATTACTAGGATGCCCTCCAAGTGAGGTTGGACTAGAGCCTTGCCCAGAAAGAGGATAAATGGGGTTTTAAGTTGTATTAGGCTGGAAAGAGACCAAAGACCAGTGAAACCGGTGTGCTTGCTCTGGCCTTCTGTTATCTTACGGAGTGGATGTAAGGAAGCATGGAATGCAGCCTGGTGGCTCCCCAGCTGGATGGGCCATAAAACCTGCCTTCCGTGCCAGGAGGACAGGATGAGCTTAGATTCCGGAAATGCTGCTATCTCAACAGCCGGCCATTTCTTCCCGACAAACCTTACTGGTTCCATGATGGTGTGCAATTTCTTCAACACTTGTGTGCCAGATTTTCTCTCCTATGAGTAGCTGTGCCTAATCCCTGAAGCTGATGTGAGTCTTATGGGGTGGAGAGTAGAGTGAGGATTCTCATCGGCACTGGGAATGTGTCTTAAGCATGAACACAGCTTGGCAGATTTCAGTCTGTGCTCCGCATAACGGGCTATAGAGTCCACTCTATTTTCTCACTGCAGTCTGGTTGTCTGAACTCAAAGTTGGAGTGGGCTACAAGAGGACTGTTCCTGACTCCAGAATGGACAAGGCTCTAAGATGATTGAGAGGCAGGGCTCAGGTGGACACTTAAGACCACCTTTTACCCTGTGAGATCCGGACTTTAGGAGTCAGAGTCTGCTTGGCTACTCTCAGAAAGCACAACAGAAGTTCTCCATGAGTTCCACAGGGTACCACCACCCCATCATGTCCACCCTATCCAAGTGCAACATCCAAACTGACCTCAGCGATGTAAAGCTGGTCCTGTTCCAAAAGTTTTTCAGGGGTAAGGGTATATATATATATATATATATATATATATATATAAGAGAGAGAGAGAGAGAGAGAGAGAGAGAGAGAGACCATATTTTACTCTAAATATTCTCATTGTTGGGTTAGAGAGTACAGGGGTTTAAGTGCTCGTCTTGCACCCTGCCAACCCCTGTTCAAATTCCCAGTGCCACTTTTGGTTCCCCAAACATTGACTTATGATCACTCTTGAGCACAGAGCCAGGAATTGCCCCTGAGCACAACTGAATGTGGCCTCAACTCCACATCCCTTCCCTTCCCCCAAAAACTAAAACAAATGAAACACCATTGTTTCTGGAAAATCCATAATAAAAGGAACTGTTGGAAAATTCCTTATGAAAGGGGACCCTCTATTCCTGACATCACACGGTCACTTGAGCATCAGAGTATGCAACCCTGGAGCACTGCCAGACACATCGCAGCACTGCCGGCTTGGCCCGAGATTCGCAAGCACTACAGTGCCTGAGCAGAGTCACAGCCTGGACTCTTGCACTGTATTGATAGCCTGGTTGGCCAAGAATCACTAGCGGGTCCCCGGTCTCTGAACACCACTAGGGTTCCCCCCCCCGCCATACACACACAGAAAACTTGATCAGCCAGGAGCCAGTCTTTTCTTCTGTAAGTGTCTGTAGATGCTTGAGCGATCAGAAAAATGTTGAACAGGTTGTGAAGTTCTGGGAAGCCAAACTAAAGACAAGCCAAGGCTGAATCCAGATCCCACCTCTGGCCTAGGGTGCCAGCATCGCCCAAGTAAGGCTAGGGCAGGACTGAAGCTCAAAGCTTAGGGTTTATTTGGAAACACAATCTTAAAAGCACCACTGAAGTTATAGGACTATTGTGAGCAGCCCTGGGGCGCCTTGATCTCACTCTGAGAAGAGCATGGATGAACTCTGGAGTAAATTGACTGAGTCAGTTTCCAGAAGTGGGTTCCCTGGAATAGTCATCCTCTGAGTTGCTCCACGAAGTGGCGACCATCCTACTCAGCACAAAACGAGCTCAAAATCAAGAACTTTCTGTCTCATCGTGGTATGAGTTGCGTTATGGCTTGAGATGCTTGCACATTTCCGAATTTAATCAGTCCTGACTGGAAACCTATCCTAAAGGGAATTCCGGAAAACAGTACAGTTTAGCCAACTGGTCACAAGAGGGCACTAGAGACCCATCCTTTTGCACAACGTTTTTCCATGGGGGTGGGGGTGGGGGGGTCAGGGAGCTCTGCTTTCCTTCTTGGCTCAATTTTTTTATGAAGTGCTGAGCCCACAGATTCTTTGGGTCAGAACGGACCTTGCAAATGATATAAGTCAATCATGATGCTTTTCAATTAAAGACACGGGATTAACTGTGCTTATGGCAAGTGTGACTTAACACAGGTTGCAGGGAAAGCAATGCCCAGTGCGTTCTCGGTGGAGTTGGGTGTTAGCACAGAGCCATCATGTTCTGGAGAGAAGAAAGACACGCAGCTGGTTAAACATACGTGCAAACAAATGAAAGGAAACGCCTGTGTGTGATGGGGGAGGACACAGAGGAGAGAGAGATAGGAATCTATTCATGCAGAAGGGAACAATGCTACTTTAGACCTCCTAACACCTCTCCTCTGCACTGTGGAGGTGAAGTAGTAACTAAGGTGATGAGAAATAATGACAGCAGAAGTTTAGTAATGAATTTTTTAAATTTCCTCCCTTCCTTTGTTGCTGTTATCATCGTTGTGTTGCAATGACTGGGGCTTGCACCCATACCTGCTGTGGTGCTCACCAAGAGTTGCATATCTGTTTAGTTGTGGTGTTTTGCGTTACTTACACACCTTGTGCTTGGTCAGCACAAGGTTGTGCTCAGCACAAACAGGACACCAGAGATTTGAACTCATGACAGGTGCTCTGAGCCTCTGCGCTAGTCCTCTAGGCCAGAGAGCAGGAGGAAGAGCCGTGCCACCATATTAAGTTCGTGCCTCTGGATTCACTCTCCCTACCTTACTGTCTGCCCCAGGAATGAGCAGTAAGCTTGAAAAAGTCCCGATCCTACTGGTAAGGGCTTTTATAGACAAATAAACAAGGCCCTATTGGTGTTTCCCTTGCCTTCTTGCCTGGTTGGGTTTCTGGGTTTGGGCAATCAGGAACCTTCAGAGGAAACCTGAGAGAGGAAGGTTGGGTATCTGTTCCCCCTGCTTGTTTGCCTTTGCCATGAGGCTCCCTTTGAATTCACCTTGTTTCTTGACCAAAGTCGCGTGCCTGTTAAGGCAGTCTACTCTCCACAGTTCTCCTCCCTTCAGAGTACTGGAAATCTGTCACCCTGTCTGCAGGCTGGAGGTGTCCGAGCTCTGGAGCTCCGAGTGCAGCTGCCTGTCCCATCTCCCAGCCGCACCTTTGTGAGTGAGCACTACGTGTCTGTCTCTTCACCACCTGGTCTCCAACCTTGCTGCTGTTCCAGGGTGCAGCGTGCCCAGGAAGAGATCCCATGGGCACCAGTGGAACTATGGTCTCCACTACTGCCTTGGACAGCGAGCCTTGAAAATGTGCTTGAGCTGAGACAGGACTGAACCCCTGGATGAGAGGAATCATGGCTGGTGTCGCAAACTCATTCTGCTTCAGACCATCCCTTACTGGGAACCTACTGGGTTCTGGGAATGTTTTTAAAATTTTAATGTAACACCATGAGATAGGCATTTACAAAGCTGTTTATACAATGTTGCAGCACCCATCCCTCCACCAATGTTCATTCCCACCACCAATGTCCTCAGATTCCCTCCCCCTCCCCAGCATGCCTCTGTAACAGGCACTTTACCTCTCTCTGTCTCTCTCCTCTGTGTCTCTCTGTGTCTCTCTCTGTCTCTCTGTCTCTCTCTCTCTCTCTCTCTCTCTGTCTCTCTCTCCCTCCCTTCTCTTACACATTGCAGTTAGCCATACATACATTTAGGGGTTTTCGTGGTATATTCCTTTGTCTACATTCTGCTCAGTTCTAGTCCGGCGTTACCATTTCCAACAATTAGTAGAACATTGGTATATATTTATATCCCACAAATAAATCCAATCATTCTATATCTGTCCTTTTCCTTCAGACTAATTTCACTAAGCATGATAATCTCTATGTCCAACATTTGTAGGCAATTTCATGGAGTTTTTCCTGACAGTCACATAGTATTCATAGTCGCATAGTATTCATACATTGTGTAGATCTACCATAGTTTCTTTATTCAGTCTTCTGTTCTCAGGCACTCAGGTTGTTTCCAGATTCTTGCTATTGTGCTGCGAAGAATATAGAGGTGCAGACTGTATTTCTGCTGTGTGTTTTGGGGTCTCCAGGGTATATTCCCAAGAGTGGTATTGCTGGGTCAAATGGGAGCTTAACATCTAGTTTTTGGAAGAATACCCATATTGTTTTCCAAAAAGGCTGGATCAGTTGACATTCCCACCAACAATGGATGAGAGACCCTTCCCCGCATCCACACCAGCACTGGTTGTTCTTGATCTTTTGGATGTGTGCCAGTCTCTGAGGTGTGAGATGATATCTCATTGTTGGTTCCACTTGACACATAAAACCAAAAGAGAATGCCTCTCTTACTCTCTTTCCTCATGATGTTTCTAAGGTACAAAACTAGGTGAATTATAAGTTCAGAAAATTTTCTTCTTTTTTTAAGGTTCGTTTCCTTGTCTGTTTCTGCCACACCTGCTGGGTGCTTGGAACTTTTCCTGGCCCTGTACTCAGGGATCAGTCCCAACAGTGCTCAGAGAATCAAGGATTAAATCCTCACCACCAAGGATTGAATAGGGGTCGGCTACACACAAAGCAAGTCCTTTACCCTCTGTACTATCTCTCTGGCTTGAAACAAAGTTTGGTTTTAACAAAACGTCTGAACTGTGAAGGAAGCATGGGATGTTAACATTAATGCAACAGATTTTAACTTTTCAAATTCCAAATACAATTGTATGTGAATTTTATCTAAATATGCTTTTTAAAAAAGTAGAAAAGATCCAGCACACATTGGAAAGTCATATCTGTGGGTACATGAGTTTTAAAAATTACCCATGAAAAATTAGAAAACTGGAGAATGTGCCACTAATAGACTGGATGTGTGTCCATGCACTGCTTTATGGACTGTGGAATTCAAGCCTAGAAATAAACATGAAAACTCATCAGAGGCCCTGGAAGCAATCTGGGCTAATGCAAACTTTTCATATACCAGAACTTGAATTCTGGATGTAGGGATGGGAAAAATAACTCACATTGAAGATGGGTGTAATTTTTAAAAACTAGGCCCAAAAAAGAAAATTATCCATCAAAGAGGAATTAACATTCATCAACTGGAGAGTAGCATATAGCATGCAGAGAATCTAAAATAACGGTAATTGGAAAGATACTCTAAAATAATCACATTAAAATTATTCAATATTTTTAAGTTTATCTTTTTAAAAAAATTTTTTATTGTACCACAGTGAAACATACGGTTACAAAGGTGTTCATAATTGGTTCTTGGTAATACAGTATTCCAGTACCCATCCATCCACCAGTGCCCCATCACCACCACCAGTGTGCCCACACACCCTCCCGCCCACCCCCAGGCTGCCTCAATAGCAGGTACCCCGTTTTCCTCTCTTTCTCTCTCTGTCTCTCTCTCTGTCTCTGCATCTCTCTTCCCCTTCTTTTACACATTGCGGCTAGCCCTGCAGACATTTAGGGTTTATCATCTAAGTCTCTTTGTGTATATTCAATGGTGAGTTCTTGTCTGACATTACCATTTCCCATACTCAGTAAAACACTGGTATATATTTATATCCCATTAATGAATGCAGTCATTCTATATGTCTTTTTCCTTCTGACTAATTTCACTCAGCATGATAGTCTCCATGTCCATCTATTTGCAGGTGAATTTCACAATTTCGTCTTTTCTGACAGCTGCATAGTATTCCATAGTGTAGATGTACCACAGTTTCTTTAGCCAGTCCTCCGTTCTCGGACACTTAGGTTGTTCCAGATTCTAGCTATTGTGAATAGCGCAGAGATGAATAAAGAATTACAGATAGCATTTCTGCTATGTGTTTTTCGGTCTCTAGGGTATATTCCCAGGAGTGCTATTGCTGGATCAAATGGGAGCTCAATTTCTAGTTTTTGGAGCAATGCCCATTTTTTAATCTTTAAAGAAACTTAGGAATCAGAATAAAAGCCAGTTATTATGAAAATATGCTTGCTTTCTCTCTGGGAATCAAATACAATTTTTTTAGAACTAAAAAAAAAAAAACAGAAAATCTCAGTGAATTTATTAAATTAGACAGCATGCTAGAAACAGCTAAAAACAGAAGACATAATACAGGAGAACAAAATCAAAAGGTAGAAATATAAATGAGGTCAAAGACATGGAGGATTGAATAAGCCTAACAATGGGAAAAGCTCCATGGCAAAGCACCTGTTAGGCAAATGTGAGGCCTTGAGTCCAATACTTAACATCACCTGCACGTGGCCAGGTTGGTCCTGGCAGCTGTGCTGTCTGGGAACCCTGTTCCCTCAACAAAGCATGTGATCTCAATTAGGCACTGCTGGTGTGGGAGTCCCACAGCTAAACTGTGTGGGCACCATGGCTGAAAATATGTGAGCCCCACTAAGACACCACAACCAGTAGGTGTGTATGAGACCCCATGCGCTGCCACAGCACCAGTAGTGAAGGTAAAGGAAGAGGGAAAACAATAATTTTAAAATAGGAGTTTCCTTTAAAAATTATATATCTAATATGTCTTCAAAAAAACCCTATAATTTGTTGGGGTGGTAGTCAATGTTGAGGGTAGTACTCAGCAAGGCAGGTGATTTTCTTTTTTTCTTTCTTTCTTTCTTTCTTTCTTTCTTTCTTTCTTTCTTTCTTTCTTTCTTTCTTTCTTTCTTTCTTTCTTTCTTTCTTTCTTTCTTTCTTTCTTTCTTTCTTTCTTTCTTTCTTTCCTTCTTCTTCCTTCCTTCCTTCCTTCCTTCCTTCCTTCCTTCCTTCCTTCCTTCCTTCCTTCCTTCCTTTCCTTTCTTTCTTCCTTCCTTCCTTCCTTTCTTCCTTCCTTTCTTTCTTTCTTTCTTTCTTTCTTTCTTTCTTTCTCTCTCTCTCTCTCTCTCTCTCTCTTTTTTTTTTTGCTTTTTGGGTCATACCCTGTGATGCTCAGGGGCTATTCCTGGCTCTGCACTCAGGAATTACTCCTGGCAGTGCTCAGGGATGGGGTGCCGGGGATTGAACCTGGGTTGGCTCCATGCAAGGCAAATGCCCTACCTGCTGGACTATCACTTTGGCCCGGCAAGTGTTTTTCTGATGAATTATGTCTCCAGTCTCTCTAGAAAGTTTTCCTAGAAGGAAAACAGAAGGGCTGAAGTGATAGCATGGTGGGTAAGGCTTTTGTCTTGTATGTGGCTGACCTGGGTTCAATCCCTGGCATCCCATATGGTCCCCCAAGCACCACCAGGAATAATTCCTGAGTGCAGAGCCAGGAGTAACCTCTGAGCATCACCAGGTATGACCCCAAAAAATAAAAATAAAGAAGGAAAACAGAGTCTGAGAAGAGTCTAGTTATAAAGAGTCAGTGGGAAATAGTTGGGCTGAGAAATAGAACAGTAGGTAAGGGACCTTGCACGCATCTGGACCAGGTCCATCCCTTAGCACCACAGTATATTGTCTCCTGAGCACAGCTGGTGGAGAATCCTAAACACAGAGCCAGGAGTAAGCCCTGAGCACCATTAGATGTAGTTCAAGACCAGCTACCTCCCCAAAACAACAGTTTTCTGGAATGAGAAACAACATGCAGCTTCACTTTGGAGAAACAAACTAAATTCCCAATAAAATAACAAATAAAACCAAATCCACACAAAACATATTATGGTGAAACTTCACGATACCAAAGACAAAAACAAAACATTACATGAACTGAGAAGATGTATAGGTATCTATAAAGAACATTAATCATACGAAGAATTTCCCTCGCAATAGACAAGGGAAATTAAATGTTAGAGTGCAGAAGTGAATTGCTTCATTGGAGTGAAATGAAATGAAGTAATTTTGTACCTAAACACAGATCACATAATAGAACAATTTTTTCAACATTTGCATATATTGATTTCAAAAAATTGTTTTCCCCGTAGGACTACGAAGGTCAATACTGTTGATTCAATCAATTCTCTGCAAACTTAAAGCAGATGGCCAGGGATGTGGTTCAGTGGTTGCATATCTTCCTTGCAAGTGTGAGACCATGCTTCAGCCCCCAGTACTGACCCACATCATCGAGTGCTGTCACCGGGATCCCCAGCACCAGAAGTGCACGAACTTGAGTACTGCCACCACATAGAACAGTCCCTGAGGACATCACAACAGAATGGGGCATCACAACACAAAGGGACAGAAATGGGGGAAAGATCAAGGACACCAAAACCGGCAACATTCACAAATTTATCAAACTGAACTATAGACAAAAGAAATAAAAACACCTTGGCTTGTTACTTTCTGAACCACAGTATTTTAAAATAATCAAGAAGGTCTTCATCTCCTTATGAAGACAAGGAGTGCATATAGGCCAGCTTTTGTTAGGTCAGTTTAACGTAACAAACCCAACTTTTAGAGGCCTAAGACAGTAAAGGTTTATTTCCTGCTCCTAGTGTATGTCAGCTGAAGATGGCCACAGCCTAATATTCACTTCAGAATCAAGACTGAATAAAAACTCAGCTTGCCTAGGACCTGCTAATGTTATGACTGAAGAAACAAAATCATGTATGGATAGATAGTGCAACAGTCTTGAAGACATCTGTTGAGGTGCACACAGTGATCTGCTCACATTCCATTAGCTGTGTCCAAGCCTGATGTTAGTGGAGTGATGACGTAAGTCACAGGGCAAGGGCATGGATGTCTAATGCTGAACTCCTAGCAATGAGATCTACCAGCAGTGATCAGCAATGAGATCAGAATATTGTGCCAGGAAGTCGCATTTCTCCATTTATCACCAAAGTCTTGCTGTGAAAAATAGGCTATCTTTGCTTCCTTGCAGCATGCTTACTTATGTGGTTGGTGAGTGTTTCCACCTAAGCTCCTCATTCTGTCATAACTGCTATTTCAGCTAAATGTTTATCTGCCCGCCACACTCCACCTCTCAAATGTATGTGGTGAAACCCTAACCCCCAAAGTTAATGGTATTAGGAGGGGGGCACTTTGGAAGATGCTAGATCATGAATGGAGTGGTGTTACAGAAAGGTTCCTGGTTCTGCTCTCATACTCACAGCCAGAGGCTCTGACCACGAACAGGGCCTAAAAAATGTCCTGGCTGGCAACTTTATCTTGAACTTACAGTTTCCATAACTACGATAAATAAATTTCTACAGTTAGAAGCTGGTGAGTCCGTGGTATTTTTGTGGCAGCAGTCTGAAAGAAACAGATCAAGGAACAGAGAGCTTGGGTACTGACAGTGACCCCCAAAACATGGATGGAGTGGCATTCTTCAGAAACACAACAGTTTCACCCAGGGGGTGAGATTTCTGCTGAAAGGTCTTTAGCCACCCCCTGATACAGAGATTCAATAGAAGGTCAGGCTGCTTCATGAAGACAGTCAGCTCCTTGGCGAATGGTGCTCGGCATGGAGGGCTTTTTGGGTCAGAGGGAAGAGGAGAATACCCTGGGCGCTGTAAGCTATTGTCATGGCATTTATTTGTAGTGCAGGTAGCTCTTTCCTCCCTCTGTGCAGTGCAGTGACTGTTGTAGTTGAGCAAAACAAAGGTGCCAGCTTGCTGAGCCTTCCTAAGCGGTGGTATGGAGCTCTTGGCCAATAACCAACATGGTGGTGGGAGATGGGCACCAGTGGCGGGATGGGTGCTGGAACACTGTATGACCAAAACCCAAATATGAACTTTTTAATTGTATATCTTTGTAATTGTAAAAATAAAAATTAAAAAAAAAAAAGAAAAGGGGCAAACTAGTAGATACTGACAACAGAACTATGGTTATCCAAGATGAGGATATGAGGGAAAGGAAATTGGAGTTAAAACATGCATACACATAGTAAAATGAACTCAGATCATCTGCCACTTAAATTGTATTATTATATATTCTAAGTTGTAAAGATGACACCACTAAAGTTGTTCCCATTTAATACCCACTAGAAAAAAAAATAACCAACATGGGAATGGGAGTAGGCAGTGTAGTGCCATATCAGAGAACAGTGCGTGTCAGCAGGAGCATAGGGCACCAATCATCTTTCTGCAAGTATGCGTAGCCATCCTAGAGGCAGTGCTGTGCCATGCCGTCCACAGAATGACCCAAACTCTTCCCTGACAGGATGCAGGGTGGTGTGGAGAGTACATTTGGGCTTTCGAACAGATGTGGTTTGTGCTCCAGCTCTTTCTCTTCTCTTACTGGTTGCATATCCCTGGAAACATTATACTCTCAACGCCTCTATCTCACTTCATAAGTAACCTGCTGTGAGAACAGAGACAAAAGACTGGTGTCTCTAGAGTTTCCTCCTGTGACAGCAGAGGGCTCAACTTTATTTACACACATGCTGAGTAGGAGCCTTTCCCTAAGATGTGTGTATGCACCCTAATTCTTGGAAATTGACACTATGCCCTGTGGCTCAAGGTTGATTTGGGAGACTCAGGATTGTAGATGGCATGAAGGATGCACGTCAGCTTCTTGGGCAGGGCAGGGGGTGATTCTCCTGGATGATGAGGGTGTGCCCAAATCGAACACAAGTATCTGCTTTCAGAAGGAGACCCAAGAGGAGCAAATAGAGTGATGTCTGAGGAAGGCTCAGCCTTGTCCAAGGGTCCTCCTTCAGGAGATGGAAGAGGAGCTAATAGAGTGATTGCTGAGGAGGACTCAGACTTGTCACAAGCGTCGTCCCTTCAGGAGCTCAAGCCTCGTCACAAGCGCTCCTTCAGGAGATGGAAGAGGAGTTAATAGGGTGATGGCTGAGGAGGACTCAGCCTCGCCACAAGGATCCTCCTTCAGGAGACAGAAGAGAAGCAACTAGAGTGATGTCTAAGGACTCAGCCTCATCACAAGGGTCCTCCTTCAGGAGATGGAAGAGGAGCAAATAGAGTGATGGCTGAGGAGGACTCAGTCTTGTCACAAGGGTCCTCCTTCTGGTGATGGAAGAGGAGCAACTAGAGCGATGTCTGAGGAAGACTCAGCCTAGTGCTGCTGGCTTTATAGATGGAGGAGTGAGCTCAGGCCTTGGAGGTTGTAGGCAATTTCTAGAATCAGGGAAAGTAAAGAAAATAATCTTTACTAGAAACCTCAGAAAGAACCAAGTCTACTGACAGCTTGGCTTTTACTTCATTTCACACCTCAGACGTCCAGAATTGCTGGATAATATGGTTGTGCTGTTTTAAGTCATTCAATGGGTCATTCGTTATAGCAGTTATAGGAAATGACTATTCATTTCATCTGAACATTGTTCCTGTAAGGTTGAGAGCTGTCGCTAGAGTGTGGATGACTAGATACAAGTTTTCCAAAGCTACTCAGGTGTCATAGAGGAATCCTTTGGCAGGACCTCTGCTTCAAAGACCCGCCAAAGCTGGAAGACTGCTGTATTCATTTATTATTTCAGATTGTTTGCCAAGGCATCAAAAATCAGATGGGCTGGACATGTAATGCGATTTGGAGATGACCGCTGGACTAGAACTGTTACCGACTGGATCCCACGGGACATCAAAAGATCACGTGGCTGCCCACCTACAAGATGGTCAGACTTCTTCATCAAGACCATGAACGAACGGTTTGAGGCTCTTCATATTCCTGAAACAACCAGATACCATTGGGCTACACTGGCATGTGATAGGGTCAAATGGAAATATTACTGGTGCCCGCCGAGGAAATTGATGAACAACGGGATGTCTAGTGATCTAGTGATTTCAGTCTGTACCTTCTCTCCTGCTGATTCTCAATTCCTTTCAGCTACTTTGGGGAGAGAGAGAAAGAGAGAGAGAGAGATAAAGAACCTGGCATAAGCTGACAGGCTGGGGGAGGGGGAAGGGAATTGGGGACATTGGTGGTGGGAAATGGGCACTGCTGGAAGGATGGGTCCTGGAACACTGTATGAAAAACCCAAACATGAACATCTTTGTAATTATATACCTCATGGTGGTATAATAAAATATTTTCAAAAAAGAACTAATAGAAAACAACACCCCTGGCACTTGCAAATTTAAATTGCTAAACTGACCTCTCCCCACTCTTGTCTGCTGCGCATTTTAGTCCTTGCTGTGTCTTCCCTGAAAGCTCTGCCCTCTTGCAATGTGTAAGAGACTGTGTGCCAGAAAAGGCCACAATGAGGTTTGATGGTGTCTAGCAGTGGTGGCAAACAGTTTGTGGTCTCTGCCTCATGCAACACCCATCATCCTGTTTGATGCAACCCGTTGATACAGTGTGATAGGCATTGCAAAAGGTGAAGGTCCCACTGTCAGACCTTACACATGGGCAGAGGAGTTGGAATTTTCAGGTCTCATAACCATATATTCATTAAGGAGTATGAAATTTTCCACATGCCAGAGCAGGAATATTGTCAATGATTTGAGTTTATGCAGTAATAAAAGGTGAAAAGGCAGAGAGGGTTCAACCTCATTTACACACACACACACACACACACACACACACATGCCTGCCCACATGCTTCCTGTCACATGGTCTTGTCATTCTCAGCTCCATAGATGATGATGTGGAGAAGAGGAAGAGTTGCAACGTTATGTGTCTAGGGCTAAAGAAGCTGCTTTTGCTCCTGGAACACAGCATAGAAGTAGGGGAAGAGCTAGTGTATTTAGTTTTTCCCTTTTCTTACTATTTCTTTTCTTACTTTTTAAAAAAAAGCATTATATCACCACGAGATACGTAATAGCAATGCTGTTCATGATTGGGTTTCAGTTATACAGTGTTCCAACACCCATCCCTCCACCAGTGCACATTTCCCAACACCAGTGTACCCAGTTTCTCTCTATGACAGACACTTTTCTTTTCCTCTCTCTCTGTGTTTGTGTGTGTATCTCTCTCTTTCTGCATTGTGGTTTGCAATACAGACACTGAAGGATTATCATATATATCCCTTGACCTACTTTAAATACTCAGTTCTAATCTAGCATTATGATTTCCAACTATTATTGGAAAACTGGGCCCTCTCTGTCTTACCTACTCTCTGTACCCCTCACATTTGTGGTAGATTCCAATGACTGAGTTCCCAGCAGGTGGTGACAGCTAGTCAGCTTCCCTGAGCTCTGCAACAAGCTTTCCCACAGTATTGGCGGTGCCAGTGGCAGTGGGGATGACTTTCTGGGCTGCCCCTCCGTCGGGAGCTGCTGGGGTCCCTGAAAGTATCAGGACAGAAGTTCTCTTCTGCCTCCAAGGCCGCCTGGGGAAAGTATCACGAGTCCGACTCAGTTCCAAAAAGGCTTTTAAGAGTACAAAAGCTCTACCACCGCAATCCAATACAATGAAAGAACTCTAGCCCTGGTCAGAACTTAGACCATACATGAGGGCCCAAGTCTCCCAGCAAAGAGAGATGAGTCCCACCCAAAAGAAGGGGAAGAAAAAAGGGGCGAGTGCCTCAAGTCAGTTCCCTTTTATACACCACAGTAATCTATCTGTTGACAGGGATGGTGCTGTCAACAAAGAACCCTAAACAAAGTGGAGAAGGGTGGTGCCGCACCCTATTACAGGTATAAACAAAGGAGTATGTCAAGGACTAATCCCTTCTTCTGAGATTATCTATATCCAGTAAGATTATCTCTCTTATTGGAAAGAGAGAGAGGGAGGGGCCGATATAAAGTAACACATCTTAATTTAGTGGGCTCCATGTAATCTAGATGGTACCCACAAAGTCCTACTTATTTATTATCTGCACCAGGGAGATTCTGAGTATCTCCATTTCTGTATACTGAAAGGTTCACACTCGCCTGCATGAGGGTAAACTAGCATGATCCTTCCTGTAATCTTAAACGATAACTGTCCCACACTGGGTGAAGTGGATATAAAGAGGAGCTGTGCCCAATCTAGATAACAGAGAAGTCTTAGTAGATGTATAAGTCAGAAGTTATTCAGAATCAAGGTGACTTCTGTAACTGCCACACCCTCTATCAGTGTTTACATAGAAGAGAGATTTCATTAGAATGAACCTTGGCTTAAGAACATGTAAGTAGATTAAGCTGTGAGTGGGTAAAACAGCAAAGCTCCAAAGCTAGCTAAGCCTGTCATCCAACACCCCTCGATAACCCGCTCCACAGCTTCCAAATCGGTCCAGCCATAGTTTTCTAGACAGCAATGTGGATTGTCACGAGACCCTTCACAATGTCAATGCTGTTATGGATGACGTAGGCAGCAGGGGTGGGGACAGGTGGGGGCAAGGGCAAGCAACTGGGAGTGCAGGAGGCCTTGCTAACAAACTTGAGGGAATTGTCGCTCTTCTCATGGTCCACATCCAACACAAACATGGGGGAAACAGTAAAAGGAACAGAGATAATGGCACTTTTGGCACTGCTCTTTGAGTGGACTTCAGCCTTTTCCGGGAAGTGAAGACCCCGGCTAACTCAATAACATATTATCACCAGCATCACCCACTTTGATGTTGGTGTAATCTTGCTCCTGGAAGATGGAAACGAGCTTTCCATTGATGACAAGTCCCCATTCTCAGCCTTGACTGTGCCATTGAACTTATAGTGGGTAAACCATACAGGAACATGTCAACTATGTAGCTGAGGTCAATGAAGGGTCAGTAACCACAGTTTCCATTATTTCCAGAGTTAAAGGGAACCCTGATAACCAGTACTCGATATTGCTATATGTTACCATTCTATTTCAGCAGCTTCTGTCAAATAGCAAGGAGAGGACCATCTTTCTTTTCTAAAATAAAAAAAAATAGTATCCATTGGCTGTGGCGGTTTGGCTTTCATCTCCTTGGAGATTTGGTGTGAGTCCGGAGATCAGGGCCAAGATTATTCTTAATGAAGTGGAGTTGGGCCGTGTTAGTGTTGAAGAGGCTGTGGATTGTGGGTGTGGTTGCTGGGGCTTTGGCAGTGAGTTGATGTTTGTGCACACACAGCACAGTGCTTACTGTGCCTGAGTTGCACCTGTTAGCTGTGGTGTTCTACGTGTGTTTGCTGAGAGGGTCTCCTCGGCTGGGATGCTTACTTACACTCTTGGCTGTGGCGCCTCTCAAGGGTACACCATTTTAGTTGCAGTTCTTCACCCACATACCTGTTGCTACTGGAAATTGCTTGCAATACCAGGGATCACAGACAGCAGAGCTGCCAGGATCATACTTGGCTTATATGGCAACTCCCAGGATAGAAGTCATGGCCTCCATCTGCCAGGCAAGAGCCACAGCCACTGAGCCATATATAAAACGCCTTTAAAACATTTACTCAGGCTTTCAGTTTCCTCATGGAAGCAACAACAACAAAAATGGTGTTTTTAGTAATAGTAATCAAACTGATTTCAAAGAATGATGAGAAAATTAAATGCTAGGTCATAGCCATATGTGATCTAATTAGGCATAATTACTGATGAAAGATATTTTCAGATAAAATTTATTATAACTGTGGCATTTAGGCATTGATAGCTCTGTGTACTTGAGGATTTAGTTTAAAAACTATTTTCAGGAATGGTCCACACTTTTTCCACTAAGTTTTTGAAACAGATCCCTTAAGATTTCTTAAAGTTATATAAACTGGAGGTCACTATATATAATTCAAACATGTTAAAGGGCTTGAGTGATAGTATAGTGTTTGTCTTGCATGCAGTTAACCCAAGTTCAATCCCCAGCATCCCAAATGGTCCTGTGAACACCACTTGAGTGCAGAGCCAGGAGTAACCCCCTGAACATCATCAGGTGTGGCTCTAAAACCAATCCAAAAATGTTAAAGACTTCTTTGGCAAACACACACACAAGCAACATGTTGGTTTTATGTATCTTGTTAAGGACAAACAGTGTTTTCCTAAAGATAGTCTAGTGAGTACTCAGGCACTCAATTCTTGCAATTGCCAGTTCTGTGTGAACAATCAACCTCTGAGTGGCCATTATTTTATGAACAGGATCTAGGTCTGTTGGAAAGTGTTCAAAGGACATTGAAAATGGTTGGAATCTAACACAAGTGAGTGTTATATTCCTTTTTAGAAGAATAAGAAGGAGAAGAAGGAGAAGGAGGAGGAGGAGAAGGAGGAGGAGAAGGAGAAGGAGGAGGAGGAGGAGAAGGAGAAGGAGAAGGAGAAGGGAAGGAGGAAGAAGTAGAAGAAGAGGGAAGTAGAAGAAAAGTAGGAGGAGGGGGAAGAGGAAGAGAAGGAGAAGGAAGAAGAGGATGAATAAGGAGAAGGAGAAGGAGGAGGAGGAGGAGAGAAGGAGAAGAAGGAGGGAGGAAGAGGAGGAGGAGAAGGAAAAGAAGGAGGAGGGAAGAGGAGGAGGAGGAGAAGGAGGAGACGGAGAAGAAGGAGAAGGAGAAGGAGAAGGAGGAAAAGAGGAGGAAGAATTAGAAGAAGAGGAAGAGGAAGAAGAAAAGGAGGAGAAGGAAGAGGAAGAGGAGGAGGGAGAAGAGGAAGAGGAAGAGGAGGAAGAATAAGAAGAGGAAGAGGAAGGAGAAGGTGAAGGAGAAGGGAGGAGAAGGAGAAGGAGGAAGGAGGGAGAGAAGGAGAAGGAGGAGAAGGAGGAGAAGGAGAAGGAGGAGAAGAAGGAGGAGGAGGAGAAGAAGCAGAAGAAGAAGAAGAAGAAGAAGAAGAAGAAGAAGAAGAAGAGGAGGAGGAGGAGGAGGAGGAGGAGGAGGAGGAGGAAGAGGAGGGGAGGAGGAGAGCGACTACGACCTAGCATAGAGGCAGGCTGGGGGGGAGGCGGGGAGTGGAGAGGGAATTTGGAGATATTGGAAGGGTGGTGGAGGGTTGGGTGCTGGAACACTGTGGCTGAGACCCAATCATGAAAAAACTTTGTAATTGTATATCAAACAGTCATTTACCAATAAACAACTCAATTTTTTTAAAGGGATGTTGAAGATAGAAACTTCCAGGTGCTTGAGTGGAGTCCAAATTGCTTTGGGCTGCTTATGACTGAACTATGTCTTGATGAACAAATCAAAGGAAAAGTCTTTTTTTTTTCTTTGCTTTTTTTTGGGTCACACCCGGCAATGCTCAGGAGTTTCTCCTGGCTCTGCACTCAGGAATTACTCTTGGCGGTGCTCGGGCAACCATATGGGATGCTGGGGATCGAACCCAGGCCGGCGCACGGGCCAGTCGCGTGCAAGGCAAACGCCCTACCTGCTGGGCTATCGCGCCGGCCCCCAAGGAAAAATCTTTTTGTGGAAGAAACAAGAATCAGCTGTGTGGAGAGACTGGAAAGATGGAAGACATCAGGAACTCCAAGAAAAGAAGGAAGAGTAAAAAGTGGCTATGGATCCTTCGTTACTCAGGACCTGAGCAAGAGTGTGATGAGAATGGGTTGGTCCCCAGGGGAATGAAATGGGGAGAATTAGGAGACTGTCAGACTGGGTCCCTCCATGTACCCTTGGGCAGACAGGTTAAATCTGGCCTCCACCTGCTCCTCTCCCATGCTGCTGACAGACTAGCACAGGGACCACCCAGCAGTGCCAC